>CBMN010136516.1:0-11657 GCA_000582825.1 Hordeum pubiflorum | reverse complement strand
GTCAGGATTACTCCCACGACAAGTAGGGTAACATGGATCATATCCTTAGGGATAAATGAGGTGTAGTCATTAAACACCCAAATCTCTTGTTTGATTTCATTATCTTAATTATCAAGGATCCCCGTGCGATGGATAGGGCCTGCGGTAGGACAACTGATTCTTGATGCAGGAGTCGTGCCGGTCAAGATGTTATTTTGACACGTCACCCACTCTGATCTGTAACAAGCACATCTTGATGGGTGAATTCCCAAGCAAAAATTAATATCCTATTTGATCCCAGCGTAAATATCTGTAACAAGCACATCTTGACGGGTGAATTCCCGAGCTAAAATTAATATCCTATTTGATCCCAGCGTAAATACAAGGTTGTAAGCATGAAGACCTCATACCTACACCTCTTTTTATTAGAAGTGTTTGAATCACTATTTGCTTGTTGATCCGGTCAAAAGATGGATTTGACACTTTGACAAAAGCTTGCTAGAGACCATTGCTTCAAGGGAATCTTCCTCCCGTGGGTTCAATAACCCAGGTTCACCTCTGGGGAAATAGGTGTGGGATACTCTTTTCTGGTGCCGTTGCAAGGGAGGAGTTTAGTATTCCTAGTATTTGTGTTTAGAGTTTCTGTTATTGTTAATTTTCAGTTTTTGTTTTTTACTTTTCAGTTTTTACTTTGGTTCTATTTTTGTTGCAAGTCTTGACAATTGAAAAACCCGAAAAGATTACTATGGCTTGTAATCTTGGGAGTTTTGCTACTCCTAGAAACAACTTCATGCGTGAACCTATAACACAACCTAGGGTTGTAGCCACCGAGTATGAGATTAAACCAAACCTAGTTTCCATGGTTCAATAGGAGCAATTTGGAGGCTCTGCTTCTGAGGATGCCCATATCCACTTACACAATCTCACTAAATTGTGCAATGTGACACACATAAGAGATTATGATCCCAACGCTCTGAAATTGCACCTATTTCCTTTCTCTTTGAGAGGAAAATCTAAGGAATGGCTTCTAGCTCTACCTAGAGGCAGTATTACTTATTGGGCTGATTGTTGCAGTAAATTCTTATCTAAGTTTTTTCCACCTACAAAAATTATGCAATTACGTTCTCGGATTACATGCTTCAAGCAAGAGGTACACGAGCTACTAGCGCTTGCGTGGGATAGAATGAAAGAAGCCATAAGGAATTTCCCCAATCACGGAACAGAGGAATGGTTAATCCTTCATATGTTTTATAATAGCTTAAATCATATGCCAAAAACTATGCTTGATACAGTTCAGGAGGAGCAATATTGGGAAAGCCCATAGAAGATATCAAGAAACTACTGGTGATATGCAAGAGAACCATGCCCAATGGCATGTTCAAAGAACCACCACCAAGAAGGTGAATGCCATAGAAGAGAGTAACACAGAGTTGATAGCCAAGCTTGAAGAACATATCTCTGTGATGAAAGGTAAAGAACAGTTAAACATGAATGCCATCACTAATGAATAAACTAGTGATGTAAATTTTATTGCCCATAATAGCTACAATCTTAATTGGAAAAATAATGGCTATGGTCCTAGACTTCCATACCCTAGTAATGGAGGGGCATCCAACAATTTTAATGGAGCTAATGGTAGCAATAAAAATACTCTTGAAGAAACTCTTAAAAGTTTTATTGCTATCTAGACTCAACAAAATGAAAACTTCAGGAAAATCTTGAAGAATCATAATAACTTACTCGGTAAATTAACCAGTAAGGTTGTTGGACTAACAAATGATATGTCGATACTTGAAGGAACATCGAAGAATATGGAAGCAAAAGTGACTAAAATAGCAGAAAGCGAAACCTTAAATTTGGCTAAGTTTGCATGTAAACCAGAGCCTAACCCGCGCTACAACTAGGGTTTTCCCTAGTAGTGGTGGGTTGTCAAACAGAACTCACTTTACCCACTCCTCGACCCCTCCTATCATCTTCCCCACTCCCCGCCGCCGCCTCCTATCACCGCCGAAACCTCCTTCCGCTCACCGCCACCTCCTCCTTCCGCTCCCTCCTCTCACCGCCGCCACCTCCTTCCACTCCATCCTATCACCGCCGTATCCTCCTTCCACTCACTCCTCTCACCGCCGCCTCCTCCACTGCGCCCGGAACCCTAGCCCGTGTCCATGAATCACATCGACAAGGCAGGTATGAATCACATCCCCTCTCACTCAATCGCTCTGTTTGAACTACTACTAGGTCAAATCTACTTCTAATTGAACTTCTACTGACGATTGACGCTTAGGTCAAATCTGCTCATTGGCTCATAGTTGGCATTTAGCTTCTGACCTGAGCTTGTACTAGTTTAAGTAGCTCTATTGTAATGGATTCAATGAAAATGTTTAGACGAAATAATTTGCAGAGTCCCAAGATGATAGCTAGCCCTCGAAAACCCTACAGCAGTAGCACTGTTATTATCTGATGACTAATTAAACCAAAGAACCACTTTGTTAGCAGTAGTATTTGGCATATATATCAATCTATCTCAATTATTGTTAGTAGAATGTCCAACCATTCAATTTGAATTGTACTATTATTGTTAGTAAACGCGTTGTTGAGCGACTGCTCATTGGCTATATAATGTTGGATGAATGTCTCTTGCTAATAATCAACCTGATTATGGTACCTTGTTTAATGTTCCTCCATTGTGCATGCATTAGAACAAATCAGTCTAAAATGTAAAATTATATAGATACAATGTTTTAGTATCTCACTTTTAAAAAGAGGGCTTTGATTTATGTTTACATGTTGATCAACATAATTATATAGATTTGTTTTGATTTGTCTCTTGTATTGTCAAAAGTGAAATACAATGTAGTAGATATACTTGTCTGAACTAGTAATTTAGAGATTGATACTTTACTTGTTTTGCAGATCGTTGGGAGACTGCGATCACCAAGTTCTGCGATAGGGATTTGGAGAAGGCTGGCGGAGAGGAGATCTGCAACTGGTTTTCCAGCTTCCATATGCTCATCGACCAAGCAAGGGGTCTAATCACGATTGCCACCGATGAGGAGAAGAAGACAATGTTTCCTAGTGGACGTGGAGTAGTTCTAGCCAAGATCTTCCTCCGGGGTATGAATGAGGCTGAGAAGTCACTAGATCCGATGCAGTGAGCAAGGTGGTTCATGAACAGTTCGTGCCGCCGCCCTGCTCCTGTTCCAGTGGAAGATCTCATAGGCGTCAATATTGTAGCGCCAGCTCGCGTTAAGAAGATTATCATCAGTGATGACAACAAGGATGAGGAGCAGAGTGGGGAAGAAGAGGACGAGCAGAGTTGGGAAGAATAGGAGGAGAGCGGGGATGAGGAGGAGCAGAGTGGGGAGGTGCATCCTATTCTGGTGGACGACATCAGTGACGATGAGCCACATATGGCGATGGTGGTGGCTCACGATGACCTCGCGATGGTGGTGGCGCCGGTGATCCCACAACTAGGCAACAGTACAATGCCAATTGTGGCAGAGGAGTACATACGCTTCAACATTCGCCACTCCGAGCACATCAGGATGGTGAAGGGGAAGAAGGAGAAGAAGGAGGAGTGAATATGTTAAGAAATCAAGTGGCAATGTTAAGCATGTTAATATGAACCTGTCAGTGTTAAGCATGTTAGTCGAAACATGTCAATGTTAAGTATGTCAGGTTTAAGCTTGTTAGTGTAAAGCTCTTAAGTATGACAATGTTAATCTATTGCGCTTTCTTAAGTATGTGTGTTCATTTTATCCTTGGTGCTTGTGGTGCTATCATATATCCTCTGGTTATACTGTGTGTTCATTATCTTGACAAATTAGTTCGTGAAGATTAGTTACTACCTGATGTTAATGTACTTGATGCTCATGGATGAAAGATAAAATTATGGTTTTTTTGTGAATGCTCATGGATGAAACAATATAAGTTTCATTTTCTGAATGCTAAAAGCATCGGTTTTTCAGGAAGCAGCTACACAGAGTGTTAGTATAAATGGCACCATTCCATGTATATCTCAAAGTAGACCATATTTTACGGATGGTTGCCAAAAATCATGCATTTCCAAGCCTTCTAGCCACTCCCGGCCATTCAGACAACCATCTGCCGATTCAGCTAGAACCGACTAAAATTTGAACTACGGGTGCTCCATAGCTTGCCCGTTATTTTTACAAAAAAAAACATTTTTAGATCCACAGGTAGGCATTTCATCAAATAATCACCAAGAACTTTGCATGATTCAACCCCTAGCCACGAACGGTCGCCGCGATGAATTCGACCGCATTTTGGAAACACCACAAAAATTTAAAAATAAAATAAAAAATGGGAAACCTTCACGTCACATCATGACATGTGACCTAGCAAGAAGCAAAATATTAAACTTGGAATACCAATGTTTTCTTGAAAAATTGTTCTAAAAAACTTACCATGAATGAACATTCATGGCTTTCAAGCCAAGCGAGCAATGATATGGCCACATAGATTGAATATTTTATGATAATATGCCCAAATTTGGACAGGTCTACATCTTGGCATGGCAAACAATGTTAACAAAGCGAGGTTTCAACATGCTTCACAAAAAAACCATTTTTCATTTTCTGAATGCTAAAAACCTGGGCTTTTGTGAAGCTGCTACAAAGAGTGTCATTCTAAATGGCACCATTCCATGTCTATCTCAAAGTAGACCATATTTTACTAACGTGCGCCAAAAATCATGCATTCCCGAGCCTTCTAGCTACTCTCTGCCATTCAAACAACCATCGGTCGATTCAGTTGGAACCGGGTAAAATTTGAATTGCGGGTGCTCCAAAGCATGCCCGTTATTTTTACTAAAAACCATTTTTAGCTCCATAGGTAGGTATTTCATCAAAGAATAACAAATAGATTTGCATGATTCAAACCCTAGCCACGAACGGTCATCGCGACGAATTCGACCGGATTTTGGAAACACCAATTTAAAACAAAAACAAAAAAATGGGAAACCTCCACGTCACATCATGATATGTGACCTAGCAACAAGAAAATATATTAAACTTGGAATACCAATGTTTTCTTGAAAAAGTGTTCTAAAAAACGAGCTACCATGAACGAAGATTCATGGCTTTCAAGCTAAACAAGCAATGATATGGCAAAATTCATTGAATAGTTTATGATAATATGCCCAAATTTGGCACATGTCTGCATCTTGGGATGACAAACAATGTTGCCCAAGTGAGGTTCCAACTTGTTTCACAAAAAACCCATTTTTCATTTTTCTGAATGCTAAGAACATGGGTTTTTCATGAATTAGCTACAAAAAGTGTCATTCTAAATGGCACCATTCCGTGTCTATCTCAAAGTAGACCATATTTTACGAATGGTCGCCAAAATCATGAATTTCTGAGCCTTCTAAATACTCCCGGCCATTCAGACAACCATCTGCCTATTAGTTGGAACCGCTAAAATTTGAACTGCGGGTGCTCCATAGCTTGACCATTATTTTTACTAAAAATCATTTTTAGCTCCACAGGTAGGCACTTCATCAAAGAATCACCAAGAACTTTACGTGATTCAACCCCTAACCACGAACGGTCGCCGTGACAAATTCAACCAGATTTTGGAAACACTACAAAAACTAAAAATCCAAAAAAAATGTAAAAAAATGGGAAACCTCAGTGTCACATCATGATATGTGACCTAGCAACAAGCAAAAACATTAAACTTGGAATACCAATGTTTTCTTGAAAAGGTGTTCTCAAAAAACGAGCTAGCATGAACGAAGATTCATGGCTTTCAAGCCAAACGAGCAATAATATGGCGACATTCACTGCATAGTGATAACATGCCCAAATTTGGCGCATGGCTACATCTTGGGGTGGCAAACAATGTTGCCAAAGTGAGGTTCCAACTTGTTTCACAAAAAAACCCATTTTTCATTTTCTGAATGCAAAAAACATGGGTTTTTTCATGAAGCAGCTACAAAGAGTGTCCTTATAAATGGCACAATTTCATGTCTATCTCAAAGTTGACCATATTGTACGAATAGTGACCAAAAAGAATGCATTTCCGAGCGCTACTCCCGTCCATTCAAACAACCATCTGCTGATTCAGCTGGAACCGGCTAAAATTTGAACTACGGGTGCTCCAGAGCTTGCCCGTTATTTTGCCTAAAATTCATTTTTAGCTCCACAGGTAGGCATTTCATGAAATAATCACCAAGAGCTTTGCATTCTTCAACCCCTAGGCCACGAATGGTCACCGCGATTATTTTGACCAGATATTGGAAACAACACAAAAAATTCAAAAAAAAAACAAAAAAAATGCGAACCCTCCGCGTCACATGATGATATCTGACCTAGCAACAAGCAAAAATATTAAAATTGGAATACCAATGTTTTCGTGAGCTATTTGGTATGATTTTAACCCTTATATCTACAAAGTTTACAAAAAAAGCCTAAAAATTTCTGCCTCCTAACCCAAAAAAGTGCAAAAAATTTCCCTTCCAACACCAAAATTTCCCTCCGAGCGCCACCAAAATTTCCCTCCACTCCTCTCCCACTACCACGCGAGACCCACCACTCCTCCCACTACCACGCGGGATCCCCTCTCCACTCCCCCCAATCTCCCAAAATTTCCCCTCCCCATTCCCCTTCCCGCAACCCTAGCCCTCTCCATTCCCCTCCCCACAAATGACAAAGCCCCTACCCTAGCCCTCTCTATTCCCCTCCCTGTAACCCTAGCCCATGTCCCCAACGACGAATCCCCTCTCCCTAACGACAAATCCCCTCTCCCCGACGACATGTGTGACGACGACAACGTGCGAGGACGATGACAGAAGGGTAGGCGCCTGCGACGACGGCGACAGGAGGGTACACACGAGCGACGACGGCAATAGGAAAGTTGGCTGCATCGTCTACAACGTCGCTGGTGAGTTCTTTCGTCCATCTCCCTAGTTCTTTCGTCCTTCTAGGGTTCGGGTTAGGATTTGATCCATCTCCATGTGGTTCTTCCGTCCTTCTAGGCTTAGGGTTAGTATATCCATTTGATTCATCGGTTAGGACCTCCTAGTGGTTCGGCAGATCCCCCTCATGGGTTCTGGTTCATGGGGATGGTTCGATGGGGATGGGGATGGATTCATGTTTTTTGTTGCATGGGGATGATCTCTCTTTGGTTCATGGGGTTCATGTTGCTCCATGGTTACTGTTCATGTTGCATGGGTTTAGGGTTCTTTTTTTTGTTGCACGCCCATGGGGTTTGCATGGAGATTGATAAATCACGGCCGTGGCAAGGCCCATGGGGTTCTTGTTTATGTTAGCTTGCTGTTAGACTGTCTAAGCATGCGTACAGGACACCACTTAGTTGAGTTTTGTTAGGACGCGTGTGTGACTAAAAATGGGAACAATGTTGAAAGTTTATAAGAAAATACAATTCTCCTGTAAGAACCTTTACTGAATGAAATTTAGTGTAGAGTGTAGACTGCAGAGTAATATGCTACTATGGCAGAGTGATATGCTACTATGGCAGAGTGATATGCTACTATGGCATGCCAAGTGGTAGTAGGTGTATTTGCTAATTAACTCATTAATAGGAAAATTTCTTGATGTACATTACTACCTCCTGCTTGATGTAGTGAAGATATTAAGGGATGCTTAATATCTTTCGTGTGTACATGCATGCTTGTTTAATGCACTTACATGTTTGCTTAATTATTTTAGTTGCATCACTATATTGTTGATCCAGAAAAATTGCTTCACATGTATCACTGTTGATGCATTGCTACACATGTATGTGCATGCTGGTTCAAGTGCTTTCCTTTATTGCTACAAGTGTGTGTTAAGTTATGAGTATTTCATTGAAGCATCATTCTACTTTATCCCTGTTGTATCTGATTCTTGTTTATTCTATTTTGCAAGCTATTAGGGTAACCGGATAGAAACATTCCAACAACCTCGAGATCATCCATGGCAAGGATGACAAGGTCAAAGATGAGGCAAACTGTTGGTATGCAACCCGCTCCTTGTGGTTATCTTGTCAGTTTAATAAAAGATGGATGTTAATGTGCTAAGTGAAATGTATTGCTGTAAATGAATAAGTTTGCTTAATTGTGCTTGTGTGTTGTTAGTCTTCCTTACCTGAATAACTAGGATTAAATGATAATAAAATCTGATAGCATATGTTTGGTTGTTTGTCCATGCATTCCAACCATTNACCTAATAGTTATGTTTCCTTTATCATGCAAAGAAGTGCCTCTCTCCGAGTATGAGAAGGTTAGGGCTAGAAATATGACGAGGAACAATCGGATATTCCAGTCCCTTGGCATCGGTGCAATATCGTCAATGATTAGGAAAACAAATGTTGTTCAAGAAGGATGTGGAATTATGAATGATGACTCAGAGTAAAATCCTAAGGAGGATGAAGTTATTGACAGAGAGGAAGTGAACGATGTTGTAGTGGAGAAGACTGTTAAGGTGCAAACTCTCTCTTGCTTGGAGGGCTGGGAGTACTTGTAGGATTTGTGTTTCCTTGTGCTCACAAAATTTTCTTGTGATCTAATGCTTTTTTCCGTGCTATTTATATGAGGCACCGAAGGAATCTAGGAGGAAGAAGTCTACTGTTAAGAAGAAAGTCAAGAAGAGGAAGAGCTCAGAAACATCTGCTCCAATGCCCCCAGGAAGGGTGATGGCCCTACCTCTAGGACAATCAAAGAGGATCTTGGAACCTGATGAACCTGTGCATGTTAGATTCACAAGGCAGAAAGAAAATATGGCGGCGGCAATGGACCATCAGGAAAGTCGCCGCACATGGACTACGAGAGCTCGCTGCAAATGTGTGATGAGTTTCCATTCATGGATAAAGGAAGCACTCTCCTCATTGATGAAAGAGGCATCGACTGCCTAGATGAGCGTGGCGCTATCTGCATAGATGAAGCAGGTATTGTCCACACTGACCTCAGCTCTGTTGCACCTTCTGTGGACAGTAATGTTGTTATCACTCAAGAATGACAACAACTTGTGCTTCAAACAGGCAAGTTCACCTTTGCAATGCTCTCTATTAGTAGTGCATTTTGTAAATGTAAGCTATCATGTATGCATACCTGTTTGGTAGAACCATCCCTGCATTTGTCGATTTCTCTTCTAATTTATGAGGTCAATTTCATTTTCAGATAAAACTATCATGGTCAAGCATAGAAATAGAAAGGGCGCAGGTCTAGAGAAGATGACCAAGACGCTGGGTACCAAGGTGGCAATCGAAATTGCTGAAGGGATGAAGCATTTGGTATGGCCTTTGCAAGCTGCAAAGCTTGCTTTAGAGTGTGGACTCATTGCCAGAACCCATACGCCCGTTCTTCCTCACTTCATGGAATACAAGAAAAACACTACTCTAGTGAAGAACTACATTGGAAAAGTTGTTGTATGCTACTTGTTTCTTAGCTGAATGTGCTTTGTTTTTTCTGTTACACCTTCTTATGATCACTAATCTTATCCTTGCCTTGTTTCTTGTCTTGTAAGGCCAATCTTGAGATGAACACTGACTCGAAGATCGTTCGGAGCATGTGCACTGATATGCTGCAGAAAGTATCAAAGAGCAGACGCCACCAGATCAAGAAGAGATATTTTGACCGCACAACAACTAACAAAGTCAACACCAAGTCTCCAGTGCCAAATATGTCAGATGGTGAATGGCAAGCACTGGTGAAGATGTGGTGTACCCCAAGACACAAGGTTTGTATCAAGACGTGGTCTCATTTATTCTTCTTCTAATGTATATCTATGGCTTCTTGCTCTAAAATCCTCTTGTAGTTGCTGTTTTATCATTTGCCCATGGTATGCTAGTTCTAGACCATGCTGACAGTTAGTTCTTTGTAGGAAACCTATTTGTCGATCAAGAGGAATCGAGAAAAGTCATGTTCCAATAAAAAACTGGTTTGAGGCACTACATACCACCCATTTTTGCCACTGTAAGTAACTTTTGTCTACAGAGCATATCGTTTGATTCTTGTTGAATAATTTTTTTTATTCTCGTTGAATAACATTTCTATTATTGTTGAAAAACATTTTAGAAACAAGAACATAAGGGTGAAGAATTGTCCGCGATTGACTTGTCCAAAGCCACCCACAACAGCAAGAAGTTCAGGTTTTCGAAGCCAGTTAAGAATGCTATAGTAAGTCACTCTTACTGCTAGAGCCTAATGGTTCCTATGTTCAGTACTTTGTGATGCTGCTTCTGTTGTATGTTCTAGTGTTGTGCTCCTTTGCTATTGCTGGATCCTTTAGTTTGGCATGGTTTCCTGAATTATTGATGATCACTTGTTATAACAAAAATTGATCTGAATGTATATGAAAATTGTTGTAGCTATTTGCTGATATTTTATTATCATTCCTAATGGTATTTCTTGTAGCTATTTGTCCTATTTGCTGTAGGTAGCATATGAAAATTAATCTGAATGTATAAAAGGGTGATAATCTTGCCAAGTGACTACTAGTCATCATTTTCTTTTGTTTGTGTTTTAGTTTCTAATTGTGAAACTATGAACTTGATCTATTCTGAACTTGATCTATTCTGTTACTAATGTGCAATCCTCCATATGGCAGTTTGAGGTGGATAAAAGGAAGGACGTGCCGGTACCAGAAGGTCAAGAGCCAAAGTCTACCGTTGAGATTGTTGAAGTTCTTAAGGAGGAAGGTATCCAAAGCACATTCCTAACAAATGTTGGGTTCCAGCCATTTAAGAAGAACAGCAAAGCAAGTGTTGTTGTGGTTGCTCATGTGCATGGCCCCGGGGAGAAGCTGGAGAGGTCTGAACTTCAAACTGAAGCGGTGCGAAAAGAAATGTTGGCACTCAAGAGGAAGTCAGAAGAAACTGAAGCTGCACGAGAGAAGGAATACAAGGAGCTGTGCAAGAAGAGTCAAGAACATGATGAGAAGTTGGCGCGCTTGATGGCTCTCTTAGGAGCTAAAGAAGTTTGATGTTTGTGGACCTCTTTGGAGCATTTTGGCTTAGTTATGATGTGCTGTGAAACTTGATGTGCACTTGATGTGCTCTGAAACTTGATGTGTTGTGAAACTTGATGTGCACTTGATGCTATGTTATGATGTGCACTTGATACTAAGTTGTGATGTGCACTTGTTGTGAACATGTGAAACTTCATACTAAGTTGTGATGTGCACTTGATGTGAACCTCATTATGCTAAGTTATGATCTGTGTTTGCGATCTATTATTGTTTGTGAGCATTTTGGTGCAATTTGATTGGTTTTGGTCTTTATCTAGTTTTGGTCTTTCTGAACATAAGATGTTTTGGGCTCTAAAAAGGCCATTGTTCAAATTAGATAAAATGGACCGCAAAAAGGCCAAGGCCCGAACAAAATTTGGACTGTAAAAATGCTGAGGACACCAAAACATGGACTGTAAAAAAGGAATAGATAGTAAAAGGTTGCATCCGAGAAAATAAAAGGCCGACATATTGGGCCAGACCCATGTAGCTAGCAAAAAATTAATAGCAAAAATAATGTCAAAAAATACCGAGAGAAAATAACTTGAAATGGGCTAAATTAGTGGGCTCGACCCATATAAAATACAGAACTAGAGTAGGCTTATTCTAACCTACGACCAACAAATTTGGTCATAATTATGCGAGGTCAGAACGGCCACGTCGTACTTGACATGGTCTGGGCAAACTATTGATACGTCTCCAACGTAT
>CBMN010136510.1:0-10995 GCA_000582825.1 Hordeum pubiflorum | reverse complement strand
GAATACTGATCTTTGTTGCCTTTTCTTGCTCGGTTCAGGTAGTTCCTCCTATTCCATGTAAAATGGCACAGCAATTTTTAAGCCCAATGAGAAAATATTGTAGTGCCATTGGAATTTGTATAGGAAACTATATTTTGTCAAAATTACATTCTTGTGTTAGAAGATATTATTATCTGTGTTACCACGAACAATATGACATGTAAGCATGTAGTGTGCCTTGCTTTTGATGTAATAATCAAGATTCTTGATTTTCTCAGATAGTACGTATGATTTTACTTCTCCTGTCCTCTATCAGATGTATCATAATTATAGAATATTTTGCCTATTTGAGGTCTGCATCTTCTCCTGTTCGCTCTATGCTGCAATACAAACTATTTTCAAAGTATTTACTGCCATGTTGCCTTCTTCTATCATTATACATTGCAATTTTATATATGTTTAATTCCATATTCGTATGCAACTGCAAACAAGCTTGTATGCTTGAAAACTATGCATGGCCATATTTTTTTATCATGGATAGATTGGCCTATGGCACTGCCAACATTTATATGTAAGCTTATCTTCACATGGAAGTTGTAATGTTTCCCCAAGTGAAGATGAGCTACATACTAAGAGCTATAGTAACAATCAGATTCCTCTCTTTATTTGCATACCGTTATTTTAAAAAATAAAGAAAAATACACATTATAGGAAATCATAATATTTCAAGACAATGCAAGCAAATATATACAAACCACATTATATCCCTAACCTAAAAACTAAGAGCCAAAATAAACGGGCGCAGCAACGCGCGCCATCAATGATCTAGTTAATACATAGAGCTGAAACCAGAGCGAATTCCAATAGGAACACAAGAGGTTGTTGTAAAGCGAAGCAAGTAAACTTTCAATTTCCAACTAGACATGGGTTAGCCAGCCGCTGATCATACAACGAAGACTATTTTGACACACCACAAGCCTCACAAATTTATATATGCATGCACAAATATATGATCTATAAAATGCAGATGTGGCGGTTAACTTTGGAAGTTTTTTCTTAATATTTACTGAGATGATACAGACCATAATTTCCATGTTTTGATAAATTAGGACTGAAGTATCTCCGACCTCATATCTCTAGAATAAAGACCAAGATAGCATATCATAACCCACTAGAAGAGAGTGCCACATGAGCTAAAACTGAAAAGAAGGGTCCGTTCATATAATAAATAAAAGCTACACAACGAGGCAACTTCACAGCAATAATGCCCAACAAACAAACATGCGCATGTTTCAAGCCTCTTAGCTCCAGTTACTCGAGCAATGATGCATGGAGCTCGCTCGTATATTCAAAGAGTGGAGAGTGAGGTTTTATGTAAATGAGTTATGTATGCTTGAGAGGCACTAGGAAACGTTTTACTACAATTTTGCCGTCAATCATAATCATTTTAAGCAGCTGGGTAGCCTGCCCACATGTACGAGTAATTTGTTCCATTTGGAATCCTGCTATGATCAACGTTGCATCAAACTGATGCCTTGGAGTCCATATTGCTAGTCATCATGTCACAACTTTGATCTTTGGGAGCGTAACTTGTAAGGGAGGATACATTAGGATCAACGTGGGAGTACTTGATAACAGTGGAAGGGCAGATGCTGGTAGAGCTGGAAAGGTTGTGGGCAGGGAAAGAAGGTGCATCTTCTAATTCTTTGTTTGACTCAGTCTCATGGTCGTTATCTCATTGTATGGAGGGTCTGCCTTACAAACTGACTCTGACTCCATGTCTAACACGAACTGTCCTATGGTCTATTCAATACCGACTAACATGTAGCTTTCTTATCAATAGCAATTGTACCTAAACAAGGTTGCCGTAGCAAATCCCCCATCAATAGGAATGCCACTTGATGAATTGCTCCATCTTGAAGATTACCAGGAGCGGCTCCATCTTTGTATTGGTGTTATCTATGGTCTGAACAAGGCTGCAGAGGCACCTAGCAGCGGCCGCAATGCTTATATGTCTGCCCCCACATAACAGATCCACACTAGAAGACCGCATGTTTAATGTCATTCCACATATTTTCTAAGATGGGGTGAATCAGCTGATTCTATCGACAAAACTAAAAATGTTTTTAGTTTAATTTCTAGTCCTAAAAATCAAAGAAAATGTTTGGTACCCAGTTCCAACTGGTAGATGCTCTTTTTTTGGGCCTACAACATGCTAATAGAATCAATGTCACGTGAATGAGGATCTTAATGGTGTACACACACAAGGGACATTTTGAAAACAAAGATACAAAGAACATCCATATTGAACATCTATATCAATTTCTTTAACATACACCCATTGTCTTGGTCTTTTTGGACATGCCACGCATATATACCAATATATTGTTAGCATTGAATCAAACCATACTACTGATTACCTCATTTTTCTTTATACCCTTACCAAATCCTGTTAGGCATTACAACCAGACAACAGCTAAATGGACCTATGTCACATTCCATTCTTCTGGATATACAAATTTATTCAGGACAAGCATTTTACCTAACAACAAATTAACACATACCATCTCACTCAGGTTCAAGTTGCTCCAACATATTTACAAATAACCTAAAATCAATGAGTAATGCATCAAAGTTCCCAAAATAGAAACATATAAGCCAAAATCAGGAGATGAATGATTACAGTAGCATGGAGGTTGTTATCTGAGTTTTATGATGGCACTGAACAAATTCTTATTTCAAAACGTATACTAATAAAAATAATCATGTTTGTAAAATGCACCATTTCCTATAAGCTTTGTAAGACATAATTTTTACCAGGGTTCTCAAGTCGGTGCTCATGTGAACCCCAGCCTACGAAGAGCACCTAGAAGCACCAAATTATTCGTAAACAAGCATGAATTTTTGTTGCTCTTAAGAACAACAACATTCTAAATTGCTTGACAAGAAAAATCCTTCTCTGTAGTGACTCTTGCCACTATCTAAAAGCCCATTAGTCAAAGCCCCAATGGTGTAATGGACAGTTAAAGCAAATGTTGGAATGGGAATGGTCCATTAGCTAAAAACAAATGGCAAAGCAGTGACTAGTCAGTGATCTAAACATCAGTCGAAACAAAAACAGTATGAACAAAAACGTGAGAGAACAGAGGGAGCTAATCTGTCAATACTCAATATCCATGGTATCTAGATCTTAATAGTTCTAGCACATGACAGCCGACATGCAATCTTATCAAATATGTGTGTGCCTATGACATAGGGATGCAAGTAGACGCCGTTCGCATGTCTACGAACAAAAAATTTACACTAACAAGGTTATTAAAGTAACGAAGATTAGGGTAAGTTTTACTTCGTGGACAGTCACGGACATGCAGACGCTGTCCGCTTGCATCGCTGTCATGACATATGGAAAAAAAAATGGTTCTACAATAATGACACATAATTGACAAGCAGAGAGTATTGCATGTGCTAAAAATGAAGAGGTGGTACAACTACACTAGCCGATAAATGCAATGCAGCAAAGCATCTCACGACAGCAATGCCCACCATATAAACATATGTCATGTCCAAGCCTCTTTATATTCGAGTTGGATAGTCTAGTGATGATGAGTGGAGATCATTCATATATGAAGAGAGTAGAGATCATGTTGTATTTAAGTGAGTTGTTAGGCTTGAAAGGCACCAGGAATTATTTTACGGCTCGACAACTCATGTGTGCGATTAATT
This sequence comes from Hordeum pubiflorum, assembly GCA_000582825.1. Classification (NCBI taxonomy): domain Eukaryota; kingdom Viridiplantae; phylum Streptophyta; class Magnoliopsida; order Poales; family Poaceae; genus Hordeum; species Hordeum pubiflorum. The sequence goes on along the minus strand of CBMN010136510.1, from coordinate 7,293 downwards.
AGTTTGGTCCTGTTAGCCCAAGCACAACGTGTCGGGCACCATGTCGAAGGCATCCACCTCCACCTCTGGAAGTGTAGAGCAAAAGGTTTGCCTCCATGTTGCCATCCCCGCACCTTCATGTTGACCTATGTTGCTTGTGGTGTGATTATGGATGAGTTGCACTTGCCGCAACAACGACACATGTACCCTGATTGAGAAGATCTCAATTCGGGTTAACATTGTACGGGAGCTGACAATAATGATCAGCCTTGTTGGCTCACGTATCCTGACCATCAATTCTAAAAGCCTCTATACTCAACTACAGCTTTAAGTTCTATCTAATCTTATGTCAACTACGTATAGAATTAAATCTCAAAAGAGCGTCATATGGAGTCACATACGCTGGACATACCCTTACGGTCTTGTTCGGTTAATCCCCAGCCCAAGGGGATTGGAGATGATTAAGGCCATGTTCGGTTAATCCCCTCACCACAGGGATTGAAGGGGATTGGGGAGGTTTGAGGGGGATTTTGACTTGCAAGGGATTTAATCCCCTTCAATCCCTGTCAAATCTCTTCAAACCCTGCCTAACCGAACAAAGCCTGAAGAGGTTTGAGGTGGATTTTGACTTACTGGGGATTTAATCCCTTCCAATCCCCTTCAAACCTCTTGAAATCTTAAGCAACAAAACAAGGCCTACATGTATTCGTATGCTTCCACCTTCTGTGTTGGAGATTCCACTAAAAGTTGTTGCCAACCGGTCGATCCTGAACATCCAGACAGAAAATTGGAACCTAGAACAGAAGCATTGTACTACCGATACTTTAACTAGAACCAACAACTTGATTAATGCATAGTAATCTGAAACCAGAATTAAGTCCAATTAGAACACAAGAACTTGCAGCAAAATAATGGAAGCTAATGTTCACCTCCAACTAGATATTGGACTAGGGATAAAAACACATGATTATTGAGGTATCTTTATTTTTGTGGGGGTGGTTATTGCAGTCTGTAGACGTGATTACTAGGAAGAAAACAACCTTGTGCATAATGGGCTTTTTAAAAGGTGACAAATATATTTAGGACACAAGACTTACAAATTATACCCAAACAAGCCTGGGCAAGATGAATAATTGCCCCCCATCCAAACAGATGTACGACAAGCAGTCAACACCATTTTTTTTTGTCTGGGCTGGCATTGGCTCCAATCCAAACAGAACCTAAGTGTTTGGTTATCAAATTGTCTTGCTAACCTCTCAAAAAGTTGCCAGCTTCTGGCAAGTTTTGACATTGCCAAATATCGATATGCCAAAACATTAGCTAGGCAATTTTTGGTAGCAAACCAAGCATACCCTTTGTTTCAGAGGAGTTTGTCCATTCGCGAAAAACATTTTAGGAAAAGCCTTTCTTTTCATGTTATGTAAACAAACAAAATCTTATAGGATTTTACGGCGTATGACATTGTGATCCCAGGGATTTTCTATTCATGCCTCAAAATCATATGATGACATGTTTTTGGAAAGGGGATATGAAAGGTACAATGGCATATATTTGGTTACAGTGGGAGTATACAATAACATGGAATAGAACCACGGTACTAGTACCCCCTCTAGTTTTTCTAAGGGCTAGTACCCCCTCTAGTTACCTACTCCCTCCGCCCCACAATATATGAAAAACGTTCTTATATCGTGGGATGGAGGGAGTAGATGATAAAGAACTCATATATTACCTCCAATTTTAACAAGTATACAGAGCATATATTTCACCTACAAAGAGATACAGGGGTAAAATAAATAATATATCAACAAAGAACAGATCAATTAAGGCTAAAAGGTCAGTTCCATAGTTTAACGATGCATAGTTGTTGTAAATCAGACTCCTTGATGTTCGTACTATCACACAGATAGTTATGGTTCCAAATTGGATTAATTTTTTGGTTGATACAACAAGGTCCATTTTGTAGTCCAAACGCATCAATCACAACTACTACTCCCTCCGTAAACTAATATAAGAACGTTTAGAACACTACTTTAGTAATCTAAATGCTCTTATATTAGTTTACAGAGGGAGTACTTGCTAAGCTGTGGATTAAAAATATGCACCGACCACTTCGGTCCATGTAACCAGCGACCTGCATTTTACACCTCACCCATTTTCATTGGGTTGTTCTTAGAACCAGAAACCTTGTCATAGGCATGGGTCCAACCCCGAGCTCAAGCTATGGACATGGTTAGCGGTCACATCAACTGTAGCATACGGTACTGCATTGTACAACGGATCTATGTAAGCCAATCAAATGAAGAGATGGGATCTTATTTAAGGAGTTAAACACATAGATAGAAATGGTTAGAAAACTAGGGATAGCAAGCAATAAGTTTAGTTTCTTACAACTAAAGATTGTTTTTTTTACTTTAGTTATTAATTTCTCGGGCATCAAGTCAAGGAAGTATTTCGTACATAAGAGACATCACATATTGATCTATAATAAAGCAATGAGTTAGCCGGAAGACACAAACTGAAGCATGAGGAAAGTGGGAAAGTTTCAGGTGATACCAGGGTTCAGGTGATACCGTGATACGGGCTTCTCGACCATTGTATCTCAGATCCGACGACATCTGAATGGCTCCCAGAAGCCTGTCTCATGATATCACGTAAGCCTCGGTATCACCTGATATTGGCAAATCCTATTTGGCGCTTATGCGCCTGTTCACAAACCGGCGCCTGTAGCGCATCCCCCACTGGTACGAGCTGGGCCGGCCCATGTATCGTCTATTTTATTCGCTAAAACTTTTAAAAAAAGGCGCAATGGGAGTTCGAACCAGTGACCAGTTCCTTCAGAGCCAGCGACAACCACAACTACGACATCGAAGACTAGTTGTTACAAACATGTTTTTCTTATTTTTATTTGTCGCCCCGGTCGCGGGAATCCTTCAGTTTTGGGAAGCTTCCAGAAGCTTCCAAAACCGTTTTTTCCTGGTTCGCTGGTCATTTCCGGGGCTGTTTTATTCGGGTTTTGTTTTTCCATTTTATCTTCTATTTTAATGCGTGATTTTATTAAAAAAAATCATATTTTTATTCAAAAATTATGATTTTCTTTATTTAAAAATTTAGATGAACTTTTCTGACACGTGATGAACTCTTTTCAAATTTGATGAACTTTTTCTAAAATTTGATGAACTTTTTTCAAAAATTCGATGAACTTTTTTCAAAATTCAATGATTTTTTTTAAATTCGATGAGCCTTTTCCAAATTCAATGATTTTTTTTCAAAATCGTTGAATTTTTTCAAATTTGATGAACTTTTTTTCAAATCCAATGAACCTTTTTCAATCCAATGAACTTTTTTTAAACTGGTGATTTTTTTAAAAAAAAATAATGCAATTTTTTGAATTCACAATTTTTTTATTTTCTTTCATTTTTACTTAAGTCAATGGTTGACCAGTCAACGCTTGACTGGTCAACCGTGACTAGTCAGCAGCAGGACGTTTTGGGCCGGGCCCAACAGCGCGGCTGTATGAGCGCCAGATCCCCTAGTTGGTGCCGAAGGCGCTGACTAGGAGCTCCCCCTGATATTTTCCTGCCTGAAGCATGAGAGCCTTTCTGAATCACACCTATCATTAGGGCCGGCCTGCTAGCAGATGTGGGAATCTCTGGTCTTCACACCTTTACCGACTTCATTCATCATACCTCATGCAATTGCAGTCATATCAAAGGCATGTCGGTCTATGACACAGATAAAATCTTTCACAATAAAAGGCGAAGATAGTAAATCGAAACTGCCTAGAACAGACTATGCCATGTGCTGGAATTGAAGAAACTTGCTTGGAGTGGACTAGCTCCATTTCAGGGCAACAATACCCAGACAAGTCGATAAATGCAATGGAGTGCACTAGCTCCATTTCACGGCAACAATACCCATCATAAAAACACATCCCCATCCCAAGCCTCTCATTTCCAATTACTCTACTGACGTGGAACAAAGATCGTGCAGAACATCCATATATGTATTCAGAAAGTAGATAAATTAGTTGCATGGGCTTGAAAGGCATCGAGAATCATTTTACTTTTCCAAATTACAGATGTGCAACTAGTTTGGACCCATAAACCTGGGCAACATATCCATACTTGCCAGGCAAATATCATCCTTGCGTCGAATTTATACCATGGGACTTGTGTCCATGGCATCCACACTCATCTTGAGCACCAAAGGTTCGCCTGGATGTTGCTATCCCCATGAGTGCTGAGGTAAGTTGCTTGTGGTGTGATCATGGTATTGCAATTGCGGCAACAAACACACTTGTATTACAAATCTATCCTCAGGCTGATATATCAGAGCTAAGGAGGTTTATTGGTAGCTTTTTTTAGCCCATCCATTCTTGATCATCAAATGTAAGATAATAGTTAAATCTCAAGGGAGCCCTCCATGGAGTGGCATATGCTCAAATATACCTGTAGACTTAGTCTTGTCCTCACATGTTCCATGTCCGAGATTCCACTAAAAACTGCTACTACCAAGCAGGATCCTGAAACTTGTTAATACAGAACTGAGAATATGACGACAGCAGTGAACTATTGAGTCTTTGCCCAGTCCTTCATTGTAGAACAAACAGCCTAAGTAATATATAGAAAGATGAAACAAGAAATAACTCCAATGGAAACCTAAAATCTTGCTGAAAAACAATGGAAGTTAATATTCAGTTTCAAACTAGATATTGGACTAGGCAGCCGACAAATGATTATTATTTGGAGTCTGCACACATGATTACTAGGAAGCAAACAAGCTTGTGCTTTTCATGTAACGATAACTATATTTATGGCTCCACAAGCCTTACAAATTCATATGTGCATACACACACAAAATGTGACATATAATATTCATTAGTTGTAGTTAACCAGAACAAGTTACTGCACGTATTTTCTGAGCCGGTACGAACAACAATGCATATTTTGGCAAATTAGACCCTGCAAGCAGCTAGATGAGGGTGACTATCGAATCCCTGTTCTCTAGATCTTTACCAGGTTCAGCACATGACAGTCACCGTGCAACCTTATCAAATGCCTGTGAGCACAGGAAAATAAATATGGTTCTACAATAAAGATGGAGGTAGCAAATCAATATAACTAGAAGAAAGTACTGCATGCATGTGCTGAAAATGAAGAAGTGTCCATCCACATTAGCCGATAAATGCAATGCAGTGAAGCATCTCTGTGGCAACAATGCCCAACATCTAAACATACGTACATTCGAAGCCTCTTTATATCCCAGTTAGTCTACTGATGATGAATGGAGATCGTCCACATATGTAGACAATAGAGATCATGTTGAATGCAAATGGGACAGACTTGAGAGGCATTGGGCAACCCATGTGTCCGAGTAATTAATTTGGTCCCTTTAGCCTCGTTAAGCAGAGACTGATGAACACCATATCCATGGCATCCACCCCCATCCTGAGAGCAAAAGGTTTGCCCTCATGTTGTTATGCCCGCTACTGAGCTATGTTGCTTGTGGTGTGATTATGTATGTTTTGTTGTTTGGGCAACAATGACACATGTACCCTAGTTGAAACGATATCTATTCGGGTCAAGATATTGCCTACCGGAGCTTAGCATGATTATGAATAGTTCTGTTGGCTCATCTATTCTGACCATCAATTGTAAGAGAATCTCCATACTCGACAGCAGCTTCAACTTGGTAGCATAACTACATTAGAGACTGAACTTACATGGGAATGAGGAGGCTCAACGGCTTCAGTAATGAATATGCTCGCACCTACACCATGCTAACATGTGGTTAAAACTTTAAACCTTAATCCAGAGTTAAGGAAATCCTGGAGTCCACCAGAGTAACTAAACATCTATATAATTATTTGCAGCTGCTAGCTCAAGCTATAGATATTCATTGGTTTTAAAGAAAATGTTTAGCGATAAGTACTGAAGTTGGAATTTTGGAAATATATTTTGTAATACAAAAATACAATCAAATAATATGGCCACTCACTTGCTGTTAATTTATAACCTGGCCTCCAGATAATCAAACTAAAGTTCAGAGTTAGAGATAACCCGGTAACAAAAAGAGTTGATATTGTAACCTTCAGGTTTCCAGCCTCTAGAAAACCTTTCCTGAAAAAGACATTCATCTGCCGCGAAATTTAGTTTTTTTTCATTCAAAGGAGCTGAAACTAGGCAAACCACACCAGTACAATAACTAGAGGACTATCAAGCTTCAAATCATGCAATGTAGTATACCACCCCTTCCACCCTTAGTTTTTCTTCTGAATATGAGGGGAGCGAATGTCAGTCTTCATTTTGCAATACTTATCAGTGCAGGGCATTGGGGATTTTCAGAGGCCTTCACAGAAAACTTAAACTTCAGCCACTTTGCAAAACGTGATGCATGGAGTTTTTCTAAACCCAAACACTGACTTCCCCCTCCATTTAGAAAAAATAATCTGCAGGTGTACTGTTTTCATATGCCACTATATAGAGTCTTGCATATTTTCCTGTCAAAATACTCCAAAATTACCATCAGAAAAAGCAGCTTGCTACTGTTCTCAGTTCTTTCAAAGCAACAAATGTGAAAGATTCACAGCATTTCCAGATTACTACTGTCATATGGCGAGTATATATGAGCAAAAATTGGGGTCAACAGGTTTGATCTGGATGGTTTGCTAGGGTTTTTAGTCTGTATTTGGCTAGGGCTTCTACTGGGACTTTGTCAAACTGTTTTTGGCCCAGGAAGAATAGGAGTATTAGGATTTATCTATTTATTTCGAAAATCAAAATTGCAGATACTGCACAGTATATTATACATATTGTCATACCATCATGCAACAGATACACACATGCAGTTTGGTGAAGTATCCAAGTTTGGCATATATTGTCATACCGCCATTACAAACTCTGATCCATCTGTTTTGTTATCATGAGATCTGCACACCTTCTGCCATTTGAGGAGCTGATATATAACATCTTGATATTACAAAAAAGGGATATTTCAGCCAAAACTAACAACCACAAAATGTTGAAAATATCAGTATCTTTACGCCAATTGTTTGTTTCAAGAAAGAAGAAAAACATAACGGAACTGAGAACTCTTGTCACTACTGCATAATTCATGTAAGGTATCACACACCAGGTTATGTTGAGCTTATTGGTTTAAACACTATCCAAATATAGCAAGTTCTCTCATTCTATTATTGCCCTGTCAAGACAAAATTACTATCTCTTCAAAACAAGATTTCACTTCACAAACAACAAACAAACAACAACAAAGCCTTTAGTTCCAAACAAGTTGGGGTAGGCTAGAGGTGAAACC
>CBMN010136501.1:0-11954 GCA_000582825.1 Hordeum pubiflorum | reverse complement strand
CACGCGACGTAGTTGCTGCTCCTGCCGCGGCACGTGGCGGAGCTACTGCTCCCCCTGTTCGTGGGCACGGCGGCCCGCCGGCCCGAGCTTTTTCCGGCTGTTGCACGCGGCATGGCTGCCGGAGCTAGCTAGCCCCCGCACGGACAAATCCGGAGCTAGCTAGCTCACGTGTGTACCGCGGCCGGCCGGAGCTAGCTAGCTCACACACCCAGCCGGAGCTAGGTAGCTCTGGCTTTGTCCGGCCGGCCGGAGCTAGCTAGCTCGCCGCTGCCACTTGCCGCTGCTGCTACATGCCGCCGCCGCCGCCGCCACCGCCGCCACTGCTGCTTGCGATGTGGGTGCACACCGCGACCGTCCGTGCCCTTGGCTTTGCCAGACGTGGGGCTTGGCGCGCCGGCCTTAGTGCTGGGCGTCCGTGGCTGTGCCGGCGGCGGCGTTCGCCGGCGAGTAGGGCCGGCCCTGAGGGGGGGCAGCAGGGGCGGCCGCCCCGGGCCCCGCAAAATCCAGGGGCCCCCAGTAGGTATGCAGCAGCCTATACATGGCAAGGCCCGAGGATGCAGCTAATCACGGGCACTTCTGAAAAATAGTTAATCACGGGCGGGTAGGACATGCTCCTACAGGCTGTAGTCTGCGTCCATTTCTTCTTCGTAATTACAGATCGTGATTAGCTCCATGCATAAACAGACCGATCGCGGGTACACGGATCGGCGTACAGGCTGCTGCTGCATACCTAATCGGGCCGATTCTTATTTCGCCGGCGTACTCATTTTCTTCTTTCTAATCTCCGATCGTGAGTTTTCCAATCCTTATTCCCCGACTCTAATTGCGAGTCAAGACACGACACCGCTTCATTCCGGTCTCCAGGCGCTTGATGCACTCACGAACATGGCGATCTTCAGGCGCCTCCCGGCAGATACAAGCGGCCCCGAGGAATACTGACAATAGCAAACAAGGAACTACCTGGGTTGGATTTGAAATTCGGAGTTGATCAATTAATTTCTAATTGATGCTCTACAGATCAAGGGTAACCTCTTTTCTATTATCTAGGTTTTTTATTCGAATCTATTCTCCAGTTGTTAAATTGTTAGTTCGCATTGTTCAAAAAAAATTACTTAGTTTGTCAATCGAAATGGATACCGATAATTGTTTTCGATATCTGAATCATTGAACAAGGCTAGTGTTTAAACTGGCACTGGTTCCTATATAATTTTGAGTAGTTGTAATGATTGTTGACGCTTTCCAGTAAAATTTAATCAGCTCAATTTGGATTATGTTTTCTCAGATATCACCAAACAGCGCTGTTATACTAGAATTTTCAGATTTTTGTTTTACAAAAATGAATTATCAGATTTTAGTAAATTTATGTTTTTGCAAGAACTAGTATATTTCTATGAAAATCAAATTTTGAACACAACATGAAAGTTGTAGATAATTTCCTGCTGATCATCCCACTGTGCTTGTTGGCTTGATTTGGTAAACTTGACAAGGTTCAGAGTTCGAATTGAAGGCAGGAAGATATAATTTTGGTTTCTTGTTGTCGGCAGTAGCTATACTTGTATATTTACATCATAAAATCAACCGGTTAGATTTTAGTAGAAATTTACACAAGTTCTTTATGTCAAAAGATGACGCAAATACATTGATTATTATTTCGACATTTATATTAAGGGGGCCCAGTTTCTAGTTTCGCCCCGGTCCCTGAAATCTCAGGACCGGCCCTGCGAGTAGGCGACCCAGATATCGCTCGGGAGAGACATAATTTCTAGGGAAGGATAGGGAGAGAAGAAAGAGAGACCTTACATGTGGCTCCCACATGTAAGTAACGGTCAAAGTTAACAGTCAACAAATAGTTTAGTTAGGTGTGGACCCAGACTGTCATAATCCGGATTAATTTTAAACAACGTAGTCATTTGGTTTTTTTGGAACAGGCGACCACTTTTGTGGTAGTTTTTTAAACAATAAAAAAAAGTGGTAGTTTTTCGTTACCCTAACCTGTAATGTGGTTTTATGCTATTTACTCAAGAGTAGGGTGTTACGCAACAATGTGGCCCGAACCTGTGTGAATTGTGTCTTTCTACGCTCTCTTTGCTGAGGTTGGTCTACGACTTGCGCCCGGTCTACGAATCGGCAAGAGGCGTTCTCAGTCCTTGGTGTCTCGCGCGCCGACAACGGGCATTGATGTACTCCCTACAATCCATGGCTACATCAATTAATATGTATGGAGGGAGTATTTTCTTTTCTTATTTTTACGTGTTTATACTGTCATTGCATGATAAATAAATTAAGAATTTCCTAGAAAAAGTAAATTTGCGACTTTCTTTCCTCGTTACTACCTCCGTCCTGATTTATTGGCCCTCTTGTATTTTTTGTCAAACTTTGACCTTAAATTTAACTAAAAAAAGTTAATGCATGTCACCAATAAATATATCATTGAAAACTATGTTTAAATACGAAGAGGTAGTAGCGTCCAAATAAACATTTTACCTTTTTAAGGAACTAAGAGAGGACCTCTGTCCAATTGAGATCGGCCGTTCGCTTATGATTGAAGCTGGCAGTCTCAGTTTTGGATAAGTTCAAGAAATACTAATTGAACAAAAAAGAAATACGTGCATGTTCTCGTGTTTCTGCGAGAAAATGAGTAACACCTGCCATTTTTTTTGTTAAATAAATTCCTACGCTCCAAACATGGGCCGACTTTAATTCCGACAAATCAATCAGAAACGTGACCTCTCTCTTCTTGAATTGAGGAACGATCGAACAAATCAAGGAAATTAAATTCGTCTGCCCGGTTTTTTTAGTGACAATTCATCTGCAAGTGGATTTCCCAATCTGATACAATTGGAATCTGATGGAGAGATGACACTAAATCTTGACCTTAGTACGACGCGTCATGCTCATCCGGCCCGTCACTCGCCTTATCCACACCACCCGGGGCCAATCACGACGTCCCTCTTGTCACTGACGCCACCTTGGCCAGCCGCAGAAGATCCCAAACCATCCCGGAGCAAAGCAAAACCCTAACTCCCACGGCCCGATCCGACTCCCACCTACCACTCATCTATTGCCCCTAAAATATTCAACACCCCACCGACAACTGGGCCCATAGAGCTCCCCGCTCCACATGTCAGTAAACGCTATGTTCTTAACCCGTGTGCGGGAAGTGAACTACGAGCGGCCGAACCAGGGACTGCCACGTGGGGATGAGATAGGGATCCGCGGCCCAAACCAACGGGCCTCGAAACCGGTGAGCCCACATAGCAGATTCCCACGCCGTCTCAATGACATGCGGGCCCGGACACGACGGGTCCCATGGGGTCGCAGAGCGTGTCTGGTGCAAGCGACGTGTCCCGGAACCCACGCCGCCTTCCATATAAAATCCCCTATCCATCCCTCTCTCTCCCTCGGCTCGGTCTCGTCTCCAGGAGGAAAACCAAAAGCGAAAGGGGAGGGGAGGAAAAAAAAAAGTCATTACCATACCACTCGCTCGCTCGCTCCGCAGCCGCGGCGCACGCACGCAAATCTAGCGCACGGGTTTGAGGGGGGCGCTCGATCCGCGGAGGAAACCCTAGGTATGTACTCTACTATGTGTGGATAGGGTGTCGGCTCCCGCCGAGCTTTGCTTGCTGCCTGCGCGCGGCTGCCCACCCGTCTCCCCCGCTCCAGTTCGTTCCCCATTTCGGTGCGAGGCGACGCTGATTTGGTTTGGTTTTGGTTTTGGTTGGTGGTGTGATTGTCGCCGCAGGGCGGTGGATTCGGGATGGCGTCGCCGAGGAACGAAGGCGGGTTCCTAACGCAGGAGCAGCGGGAGAAGCTGCGGATCGCGGTGCAGAACGCCGAGACGCTCTCGCTCACGTCGCCGCGCTCGCCCACGGGGAGCACCACCTCCGCGCTGCTGCAGCAGTACGAGCTGCACCAGCAGCAGGTGCGCGCCGCCGCCGCCGCCGCGAGGGGAGGCGGGGGCGGAGGCGGAGGCGGAGGTGGGGCGAGGCACGCGCGACGGTCGCATTCCGGGAAGGCCGTCAAGCTTAAGAAAGGTGAGGTGGCGGTCGATCTGTTTGTGCTCTGTGTAATTAATAGCTTCCCTCTCGTTATTGAGTTAGTTTTAGAGCTTGGCGTACTTGATTAGGAAGTGATGCGGTATGCGAATTGCTGTGCTGCCACTGTTACTGCTTCAGTGGACTGCGTAGCCTGTTGTTCATGCCTTATGTGTAGTCGATCTAGTTTAGGGTTCTGGGGAATGCAGGTTTAGCAGCTGAGTTCATCTTGCTGTTGATGTTTATTTCGAAGTTATGCTTGTAGTTCTCGTATGCTGATGCTGCTAGTTTTCGTGTCTCGTTGAGGTGGGGCTCTCGTTATAAGGAGGTAGCACATTGTGGCCTATACATCATACTGCGCTGACAAAATTTTGTTGGGGGTTCATCGATTGTTTGACTGTTCACTAGTTTTCTGATTTGGATTTGTTTCAGTAGGTTGGTAAGTTGATAACCATTGCATTTTGACGGCATACACCTGCTGTTGGTGGCGAGGGTTAGCTTTGCATGCATGAAGCAGTTCAGCGGTTCCGTGTGCGTGTTAAGTTGTGCTCCCGAATCCTGAGCTGCACACAGGGGATTGATTTTGTCGGGTAATGGCAATTACAATCCGGCCGTGTAGCATTCTTCTATGTTGGTTGAATTGGTTACCAGTATTCTGGTTGCATCTGTTACCCTTTAGGAATTTTTTTGTCGCTCTCTGCTTTTGTCGATTCATAGGTGTACTCAGATCCCAGGATCTGATGTATGGTACTGTAAAGTTGTCCGACGATATTATGTACCTGTTCTGATAATAGGCTTTCAGTTAGTTGATACCACTGACTTTTCTTGTGTGGGCAAGATAACCATCTTTTACAGGACATTTGCTAAGACAGAGCACTTCAAATTCCTTCTACGTATATCATGTACCACGAGCTGACTGATGGTTGCCGTCTTTATTGTCGTGTGAATTGTTCCCCACTCGTGGTCATCATACTGTATGATGAGCAATTGGCCATCTCTTATTCTGTTGGGATATGGTTCGTTTGTATTCTTCTAATTGTTTCAGCTCACAATCCTAGCCGATGAAATTTGGTCCACATCTGATGTATTCTTGCCCCATTATGTTATTATACTAGATTCTGCTGATTATTATTCCAGTTTTCATTTAGCTGTCTGTACTGTTTTTCGTTTTTTTCGTAATAACTGGAAAACTCATTTGCTATCCTTATTGTTATTACTTCTAGCTGTTATATATGAACCTAATTTTGTATAGAATATAGTGTATTGCAGCATGTTGCAATGCAGGCTTCTCTCTTTCTGGTAGCAATTGTTTATGGGTTTTGTTAACAGGCTGCGCATAGTCGTTTGTTTCCCTTTCCTATTTGAAGTTTGGACTGTGTGTTTCATTAGAAAAAGAGGTTGTCATTCTGGGCATATAAGATACTGGTCCTTTGTTTCTTGCTTGTTTAGCTTCCATTTACTTTCTGTACACATCGGGCGTGGAGTATTTGGGATCTTCAGTGAAGTGTATATTGTACTACCTGTACTCACCCTGAATGCATATGATTAGTTTTTACGTTAAAGCTGGTGAGGCATTGACTTTAGTTGCTATTACCAGAGATCTGCTGTCAGGGATACTTTCTTGAACCTTTCTTTTCTTGTCGCTGCTATTGTAGCATAAAAATCTAAAATGGACCCATCTATTCATTACACCATGTAGTTGCTGTGTAGCCTTGTATAGAATGCAAATATGCAACTTCTCGAGTTTAAATGTGTACTATAAGTGTGTTATTTTATTAAAAATATCTGTGCCATGTGATTGTGTTACATGATAGTATGATGTTCAGTTTATGATTCTTCCATGATAGAAACAGTGATTACCCATTCACAACCCAACATAGTTAAAAAAGGCGCGTCTAAGCGGGCGCTTAAGTGCCCCTAGGCTTGAGGCGATGGCAAAACGCCTAGCACATAATTGCACTTAATCTACACATAATTGCGCATAAACTCGTGCTTTGATCAGAAAACTGCAAGGCGGTGGCAAAACTCATGATTAACGCATAGCGTTTTCTAGAACTATCCAAGTCTAATACATTGGGGGTCTTTTTGTGTTTGGGGAATTCTTGAATACCACTGTAGGTTCTATCAACTAATTGCACTTCGAAAATGGCCGTGTTTTCCAGTGTCTCATGGTCTATTTTCTACTTTTGTAATATAGAAAATTGTTAAAATGTCTGATTTGTTGATCTTCTGTACTACAGATGGTGCTGGTGGCAAAGGCACCTGGGGAAGACTTATTGACGCTGATACAGCCACATTCCTTGACCGAAATGATCCAAATTATGATAGTGACGAGGTAATACTTCATGGTCTTGACTTATATACTCCAGTCATTTTTTTCATGCAATGCTGAACTGTTTGACATTTGTTTGGTCACAGGAAACTGGTAAATATAATATTCAGCTTTTTCTAAATATGTTGTTAACTTGTTATGTGGTTAATACTCAGTACCCAGCCTAACTTTGTATACTCATTCCTGGTCAAAAAGAACTTTGGATACTTACCGTGTTGTGTTTTGTAAATCAGGAGCCATATGAATTAATTGAAGCCCCTGCTACAACCCCACTAGAGGACTACAAGAAATCTCTTGTCGCGATCATTGAGGAATATTTCAGCACTGGTGATGTTAAGCAGACAGGTTCTGATCTTAAAGAGCTGGGTTATGACGACTTCCACCGCTACTTTGTCAAGAAGCTTGTTTCCATGGCAATGGACAGGCATGACAAGGAGAAAGAGATGGTGTCAGTGCTGCTATCATCTCTGTATGGTGATGGTCTCAGTTCAACTCAAATCAAACTAGGGTTTGTGATGCTGCTACAGGCTGTTGATGATTTGGCCGTTGACATACCTGATGCGGTTGATGTCCTTGCTCTTTTCATTGCACGAGCAGTTGTAGATGACATTCTTCCACCTGCTTTCCTCAACAAGGCAAAAGGAAGCCTGACAGAGTCTTCAAAGGGCATGCAAGTTTTACAAATTGCAGCGAAGAGCTATCTTTCAGCGCCCCACCATGCAGAGTTACTTGAGCGACGATGGGGTGGTTCAACTCACATCACAGTGGAGGAGGTAAAGAGGAGGATTACCGATCTTCTCAAGGAATATATCAAGAATGGTGATACAGCTGAGGCATGTAGGTGCATAAGAGAGTTAGCCGTGCCATTTTTTCACCATGAGGTCGTGAAACGAGCTGTAACTCTTGGAATGGAAAGTCCAGCTGCAGAAACTCTTATTGCCAAGCTTCTGAAGGAAGCATCTGAAGAAGGTTTGATAAGCTCTAGTCAGATGGTGAAGGGCTTCTCCCGCATTGTTGAGAGTCTTGATGATCTCTCCCTTGATATACCATCCGCAAAATCTCAGTTCCAGACATTGGTATCGAAAGCAGTTTCTGAGGGTTGGCTTGACTCTTCGTATGAACCTTCAGGTGCCAACGGCAATGCCCAAGATGACGACCATGAGAAGCTGAGGAGGTACAAGAGGGAGGCTGTGTCTATGATACATGAATACTTCCTTTCTGATGATATACCAGAGCTTATTCGCACACTCAAAGAGCTTGGTTTACCAGAGTACAACCCGGTCTTTATCAAGAAACTGATAACAATTGCCATGGACCGCAAGAACAGGGAGAAAGAGATGGCATCAGTTCTCCTATCCTCATTAAGCATGGAGCTATTCTCTAGTGAAGACATCGTCAAGGGATTCATAATGCTTCTGGAGTCTGCAGAAGATACTGCACTGGACATATTGGATGCCTCAGATGAGCTGGGACTGTTCCTAGCGAGGGCAGTGATCGATGATGTGCTTGCGCCTCTGAACTTAGATGAGATTGGCAGCATCCTTCCAGCAAACTGCAGTGGGGCTGAAACATTGAACATGGCACGCTCACTTGCCTCTGCCCGCCACGCAGGAGAGAGGCTACTGAGATGCTGGGGCGGTGGGACTGGATGGGCCGTGGAGGACGCCAAGGACAAGATAACAAAGCTCCTGGAGGAGTACGAGAGCGGAGGCGATGTAGGGGAAGCATGCAAGTGCATCCGTGAGATGGGCATGCCTTTCTTCAATCACGAGGTGGTCAAGAAGGCGCTCGTCATGGCAATGGAGAAGAAGAAAGAGTGCACGCTTGCTCTGCTGCACGAGTGCTTTGGCGAAGGGATCATAACCATCAACCAGATGACCAAGGGGTTCTCAAGGGTCAGGGACGGGCTTGACGATCTGGCCCTCGACATACCTGATGCCAGGGAGAAGTTCCTCTCCTACGTGGAGTATGGGAAGAAGGACGGATGGCTCGTACCCTCTTTCGGCGTGTCTGCTTCGACTTGAACCGATGACCGAGCGAGCAGGAAGCATCAAGCTGGACCGTGAAGGCGCAGGCTGCCGTAGTGTGGTGCAGCCAACCTAGTTGGTGTGCATTTGCGTTTGCGTTTGCTCTTCTGATGCACGTCCCTGAACTTGCGTCGTAGGTAGGTCAACGAGCCCCTCTTGCTTGTGGTGGTGGCTCATGTCTAGATCTTTGCATCTCTGGACATACCCTTTGCTGTTCATGCCGTGTTCCGTTTCAACTTCTTCATAGACATTTTTCTTGTTACATCAAGTAGAACAGAGGAGAAAAAATAACTTCAAGTAAAAGTTTTTACTATGCCTCTGCCTCCCCTGCATTGACGACTTGTGATTTGAAGCATCATGCCGAAACTAACTGTAGTAGCGACTTGCGTCACATCTGAATCGACAGTTTTTCAATGGCTGTCATCCTATCTTGAAAAGTCGAAATGCTATGAATATTTTTATGTTATTTTTAAAAAAGGAGGATTATTCCTGGCCTTTGCATCGATTGATGCAACCATCTTTATTATTATTCAACGGAGTCTGACAACATTAATGCATGGATCAACCTGAAGCCACATCTCTGGTGGTGAACAAAGTGACAACACCTACATTCTTGATAATGTTGTGAACAAAGTGACAACGCTTACATTCTTGATAATGTGCTCAAACCGCATGATTGTGCACTATATAATCCGATGGTCTCACGCATTTGCCCACATCGAGCCGAGAGCACCCCTAGTCTGGCTGACCCGCATCGCATGCGCACGCTTTGGATCCACCGTTGCCATCTTTCGTCGTCCCATTTTCAGGAGCGATCAACGCATTAACCTTGCCAGGCCATATTGCTGCCGACACCACCACGACGCCAAACAATGTCCCCCACCTGCACGTGTTCATCCACACACGCCCTTCGTCGAAACTCCGCTGCGCCACGCCGCCGAGGCCCACCTTCGGCCTTGTGGTAGATGTAACACCGCTCCTTCTCTTGTCTCCTCCAGCCAGCTCCTGCTCCAAAACGAGGACCCCAGAAGGGACAACAATATTGAAGACGTCGTCATCGTTCGATACGGGAGACAAAGATCTAGGGTTTCCCCCGAAACATCCCCAGCGTGGTGCCGTAACCTGTAGCGACGATGTCTCGAGAAGGAAATGACATCACACAGACGCTGCCATCGTCCACCATGACCACAGACAGCGCGATTTTCACTGGAATTGCGTCACTCCGATCTAGCAGCTAACTGGATCTGTGTGGGGCCTCACCTTGAAGACGAACGTTGCCGCCCGGAACACCGCCAGAGAGCCTCCATCCTCTCGTCATCGGTCCCTTCATGCATCGTCGGCCGGCCAAAGCCACGCTGCGACGGAATTGACCGGGGAGCCAGATCCGCGGCCACCACCGGCTCCCGATTCTATGCAGGGGAGCCCACCCCGCCATGCATGAGGTGTCAGATGCATCCAGGCTGGGCAACCCACCCGCCAGCCGAGGATCTCCGGCCACTACCGCTTAGTGAGAGACACCCTCTAACTGTTGCCCGCGCAAGCACCGCAAGAGATGCCCTTTCCGTCTCGTGGAAGTCTTGCTGCCAACTGCCCGCTCTAGCACCTTTGGTGTCGGGCCTGCCGTTATCGTGGACCTCGCCGGCGGCAGTGGCAGCAGGGAAGGACACGATGAGGCTGGTGGCGCTAGGGTTCGGGACCTCTGGCGAAGCCCAAGGGAATTGCTATGGATATAGTTTTGCTCTTTGTAACTTCAAATAAATTTGAGAATGACTGTTCTTGCCTCCCAGGTTTCGATGGATTGGTCCAGAGGTCTTGGATTGAGCCAACGGGGCATGCTGAACTGTGTAAGAACCTCTTTCATAAGCTCAAGCGCACAGGTACCTGGCGTACATGCCTTCTCAAAGGCAAAACTGCACCCACACTCATGTATCGTCTCCCTCGATGAGCATGATTTTTGGGTGCGACTCAAGCACGAGGTCATTAGCATTGCTGTCCTCGAGCAGGCCAAGAAGAAGTAGAATGTGCACATTGCAAACATCAAAAGAGGTGATTCTAAAACTAATTTATTTCACCTACGAGTCAATACCGGAAGAAGCAAAAACCATATACACAAGAGAAACAATTGTTGGATCACGAACCACAAAGTTAAAGGAGGACATCATCCACACATAGATGTTAGACCCGGACCCAAGACTTCAATGGGAGCAACCTTCACGCTGAGCACGTGGACTTGATGGGAAGTGATGACCCCTTCATCGAGGAGTAGGTCAAAAGAGCCATTGGCGAGATGCCAACCAACAAGGCCCCTAGTCCGGATGGTTTCAACAACGCCTTTTTCGAACATTGTTGGGCCTCAATCAAGGATGATGTGATGATGACTTGCATTCTGAGAACTTCCACTAACTCGGCTTTGTAAACATTGCCCTTCTGCCCATGAAAGATGGGGCGAAGGAGATTTCAGGCTGCATGCCTATAAATCTTATTGATGCCATTGCCAAAGCGCTTGCTACTCGGCTTGCCCTTTCATGAACAACCTTGTCTTCAACACCCAAAGTGCATTCATAAAGAAGAGAAGCATACACAATAACTTTATGTATGCTAGAAACTTTGCTAGACTCATGTACTGAAATAAAAAGGCAACCTTGCTCTTCAAGTTGGAAATTCGCAGGACCTTCAACTCTTTTAGATGGGACTACATCCTTGAGCTACTTTAGCAGAGGGGGTTCCCTAGTCGGTTCAGGGACTAGATCACCGCCTTGTTATCCACATCCTCATCACGAGTCCCCCTCCCGATCCTGCATGGGAGGGGGTTGCGGCAAGGCGACCCATTGTCATCGTTGCTCTTCATTATTGCCATCGACCCCCTACAACAAATCCTGGATGTGGCTACTGAGCACAATATTCTGCACAAGATTGGTGGAAGAAGAGCCACCTTCCGCACCTTGCTTTAGGCGAGGACGCAACTATCTTTATTGCCTCTATCAACATGACGTTCAAAATCTTGCGGCCATTTTGGCTCTTTTAGTGAGGTGACTGGTCTTTCCACCAACTTTCAAAAGAGCTCCGGCGTTCCTATTTGCTGAAGCAACCTCAACCTTGATGACTGTTGATGTTAGAAGAATAGCAACTTATCTTATTAGGAGGGCAAAGCCATCATATATACACATACATGAGGAAGCCAAAAGGCTACAAGAGGATGCCAAGAGACTAGAACGCGAAAGGCCAAAAGACATTACTAATATAACTCTAACCCCCCCTCAAACTCATGGTGGATCCACAACACTAAGTTTGGAGAGGTGAAATCCATGTTGCGCTCTAGTCTGAGCCTTTGTGAAGAAGTCCGCTAGCTGTAACTCAGAAGGCACATACTGAAGAGCAACAACATGATCCTGCACAGCAGCACGCCACGCACATAAGAAGTATCAACACCAATATGCTTGGTAAGCTCATGCTTCACGGGGTCCAGCGCAATACTGATAGCACATGTGCTGTTCGACAAGAGGGTGGTAGGTGTAGTAACAGAAACACCAAAATCCTCCAGTAACCATCGTAACCAAGTCA
>CBMN010136495.1:0-14159 GCA_000582825.1 Hordeum pubiflorum | reverse complement strand
ATTGATGTTGTTATGACTTTGTTATACTTAATGCTTGACACTAGGGTCCTAGTGGCATGAATTCAGATCTAAACCCTTTATGTTTTCAAGAATATATTTGTGTTTTGGACCATATATGTAAGTTGTATGCACCTGCTAATGTTCTGAACCCGAGACCACAAGGTGACAATTATTGGGACATCAACGGGGATGACTTTATCTTGAGGATTACATGTATTCATTGATTTTTAATGCTTTGATCCTGCTCTCTATTAAAAGGAGTGTCTTAATTACCCTTAATTTCCATTAGGATCCTCGCTAAAGCATGAGGGTAGGACAAAAGAATGTTGTACAAGTTCTTATCGCAAGCACGTATAACTACGTACGAAATACATGCCTACATATGATTGATGAATTGGAGCTAGTCTGATATCACTCTATGTTATAACTTGCATAATGAATCTCATCTGAACAAAACCCACTATCAACTTTCATGCATACGCTTTTCATTACTGTTGCTCTCTCTACAATTACTACTTCTACAATATGCTACTCTTGTGCAATACCGTTACTCCTACTGTTACTGTTTCACTACCATTGCTATCATATTACTTTGCTACTACTACCTCCGTTCCTAAATATAAGTCATTTTATAGATATATACAGATGACTTATATTTAGGAACGGGGGAGTAATAAACTAGACAAATGCCCCGTGCGTTGCTACGGGAGTTTGTATGAAATAAAAATTGCGCTGAACTAATCAACCTAGCTAGTGTCTTTACAGTTTATCCTGTAGAAAGATAATTTGTTTATCAATATTTTTTATAAATAAATAATGCACATCTCTATGAAGTGCAAAACTGGACGAAAAGAAAACAAAATATGCATGCATGCGTAACTTTCTTTCATATACAACACTGGAGTATGAGCTGCATGCATGGATCATTTTTTTTCTTGATTAAAACACTCTTCAAGCGTCATTTATTACATGCATTTGCATGCATGCCTTGGTGGCTCTTAATGTGTAGATCAGATGGCTATTGTAGACTAATCTAGTGTATCCAATGGCTAAATTTATTTGGGTGATGTGGCCCAAGGAGAAGCGAGATAATTTCTAGTAGTGGGGCTAGCTATTTAGATATAGTAGATTGTGCCAAGCAGGTTATCTATCGAGGTGTGGTTGAATTTATAACTCAACTGCTAAAACTTATTGGCTCCCCTTGTGTTGAATTGATAAATTTGGGTTGAAATACTTCCCGTGAAGACTGTTGTGATTCCCAACACTTGTGGGTCATCAGCTACTACCAAGGCGGTACGGCTGGGGGTGGGGCAGTGGCTTGATGGCCTCTCTCACCCTAGCTTGGGTTGGATGTTTGTGTTCCAATTGTTTTCGATTTAAGTTAAATCCTCGTTTGATTTCGCTGGTTTCATGAGTTGCGGCCATTTGCTTCTTTGTGGGTGTTGAAGATTGGTGTAGAGTGGCTATTAGTGTGGAAGTTGAGGGCGGAGGTGGGGATTATCTGTTGCAAGGGTGTACTGATGCCTGATGTATGTTGTTGGCTCCTGAGTATGTCAATGTTTAACGGATTTAGTGCTCCTTAACTAGAACATTCATGGGCTGAATAATCCCACTAGGAGAAGGGCAATGTCCAAGATTGTGCACGAGTTAGGCTATGACTTTATTTGCTTGCAAGAGGTTAAGGTGACCAATATTGACTAGGCTTTTTATTTCTAGGGTGTTGGGGCACAAATTTTTGGGCTTTTTTGCGCAAGCTTGTGAGTGGATGCAAGGGAGGGATCATTTAGCATGTATTGGTGATTTCTCTTTGGATGTAGTGTTCGCGGCCCGTAGAGATTTCTCCATTTTGGTGGATGCCCTGGAAAAAATCTAAGGGAAGCTCCTGGTCTGTAAACATGAGTATATGGGCCATAGCTGGAACCTGAGAAAGTAGCATTCATGCACGAGCTTTACGACCTCAGGCCTTTGATGATGGACGAATGGATGGTTTTAGGAGATTTCAATCTAATCACTTGAGCAAACATAACATTAATTTGCATATGGGACAGTTCTAAAGCCCTATTGACCCCTTAATTTGACAGATTTGCCATTGAAAGGGAAGGGAAGGGGTTTACATGGTTCAATGAAACTAATACCACATTGATACAAATTGATCGAGTGTTAATTTTAAATGAGTGGGGAGTATTTTCCACAATGTTAGCTCATGCCATCATCCTCGGCTATTTCAGACCACTGACTTTGTTCTCAAAGAAGATGTACATCAAGGCTTTCAAAGGATTCATATTTGAAGCACTTTGGTTTAGGATCAAGGGTATTAATGAGGTGGGGCATAGAGTGTGGAGCTAACCATTGCTCTCTTAGGAGTCGGTCAAGATTTTACACGCAAAGTTATCCATGGACGCCCTCGCGGTCAAAAAGTGGAATAAGGAAACCAAAGCAAAGGCTAATTTTGCTCTTAATTTTACAAATGAGGTTGTATTCAACCTAGATTTGGCAAAGAAGGAAAAGAACTATCACGAGGCGAATGGAAGATGGGGAGGAAATTGAAAGCTAAAGTTTTGGGGCTAGCTAATCTGGAGTGTATCCATTGAAAACAACGATCAAGATTAACATGGGTCCACGAAGGAAATGTAAACGCCAAGATATTCCATCTTAGAACCAATGACATGAGAAGGAGAAACCATATCCCCATTAGGCGAGGCAAGAAAGAGAAGTTTTAGCGTATGAGCAAAAGGATCAGATCCTCCTGTAACATTTCAAGGAGCTACTGAGTAGGTCTATGGAAGGGGGGCAATGGCTGAATTGAGACATTTTGCAACACCTAGTTGTTGATTTGCATCATTTGGACAAGCACTTCATGAAGGATGATATCAAGCAGGTGGTGTACGATATTCATGATGAGAAGGCGCTCGGACTCATGGTTTCATTGGGAGCTTTTTCAAGAGATTTTAGTCGCTTGTGAAGGGTGATTTGATCAAAGCCAAAAACCAGCTTTTCTGTCTCCAAGGAGCTAACTGGAATCTGCTTAACAATGTGAATATTGTTTTGACTCCTAAAAGTGAGTCTGCTTCTTATGCTTCAAACTACAGACATGTGGTCTTGTTGCATAGTGTGGAAAAACATACAAATTACTTGCTAATCGGACGGGACCAAAGCTGCAGCGGTTAATTCCATTAATCAAAGCACCTTCATCAGAGGGAGATCGATCCAAGACAATGTTCTTTATGTGCAGAACACCAACAAGAATGCTCACAAGAAAGAAAACTATGGTGTGCCTCAAGTTAGATATTGTGAAGGACTTTGATTCGTTGAGTTGGCCCTATCTTCTCGAGGTTTTGGAGGCTTACGGGTTTCAACAGAGGTTGAGAGATATCATCGGTATTACCATGGCTTCGGCATCCCCACGTGTTCTGCTAAATGGCCCTTCGGGTCCCTCTTTTGTTTCACACGCGCGGTTTGTGTCAGGGAGACCCTTTATCCCGTATGCTTTTCATTCTAGCTATGGACCCATTCCAAAGGATTCTTTCTAAGGATACTAAGTTGGGCATTCTAGCTCCGCTTCAGTTGAAGTCTGCTAGGCTGAGGGCTAGTTTCTACACCGATGATGTGGCGTTGTTTGCTTCTCCTTATGGTGATTTTATTGAAGTTGTTCAGAGGATTGTATCCGTCTTGTAATCTCTTTGGACTAAGCTTCAAAATATCACTTTGTCGACGGAACTAATGAGATTACAAGGAAGATTGCTGCCAATGGGATGTACATTGCCAAGTCTACATATGAAATGCAGTTTATTTCACGCATGCCTCGGCCGCATCTTGAGAAAGTTTGGAGCATAAAGTCAGAGATGAAAATTAAGTTTTCCGTTTGGATACTAATCTAGAACAGACTACAGACTTCCGATAGACTGAGAGGTAGAGATTAGGACCATCTATATGCTTGCTCTAACTGCGAACGGACCATTGAATCATTATCAACCATTGCACATGCCCCTTAAGTCAACCCACAAAAAAAAACTACTTGGTACATATCCAGCAAAAATATCTAGTCCGAGCTAGGCCAGTGAGCTCAGAATATGTGGCCACCAATTATGGACTAGCCATATTTTACTGCCTACTTGGGTTGTTGCGTGTGTGAAATTTTATTCGGGTGAACGTGACAGAAGGCTTTCTAGTGGGATGTATCTTCTTGTCCCCTTTTCTCCAACATACTTACATGTCCATCCATTTAATTTAATATACGGACGGAAGGATTACCTTGTAGCCTGAAGCAGCTAAGAAGAGAGTCCCATCAGGTTGGTTCAGAAGTCAAAATCCAGAAAATCTTAACTACCCGGACGACCAGACCAGGTTCAACCCCATCAGATCTCTATTCATCCAAGCCATGGAACAAGACAATACTGAGAGGCAACCCAGAGGAAGCATGCCAACGGTCACCACTACACTTTTTTCTTTTCAGGGAATAGGTCACGAGTACACACAATCTACAGTATGGTGCAATACAGTGAGGCACCAAGCCTGAACCCCGTGGGAGATCCCAATTACTCCAAGTCACATAACAGCTAAACTCAACATCAGCATCTACCTTCTTTATTTTGCTGGTGATGCAACAGAAGCTCCGGTTCATCTTACGATAGTTAAAGAGTACATTGTGTTGCCTTTTCACGGCCTAGGTAGGCGACGACGTTTCTGAAGCATGTTAACATTGGCCGTCGGATGAATCTATGGTCTTTGCTGTCACGACCCGAAAACCTCCTTGTTGCAAACGGGGCATACCTGCCAACGCAGCACAATGAATTGAACTAGGCTGATCAGACGTCAAACATCTCAAGAGAAAATTCCCACACAAAAAAACATCTCGAGAGAAAAAACAGCTAAAGCAAACGGTCATACTACCGACAGCAAAGCATTACAGGACATCCCCTCCTTTATCATGAACAATTAGGTGGGCTGTTTCTTCCATCACCATCATTTGTTCTAAACTATATCTACAAGATTTCTTGCCATAACTTCCCTTCCAATCGGGGCGAGGAATAAACTGCACTTGGCATACATTTATACATATCAGGATGTACACAAAGGATTCTGAACTAACGTCTGACTGAATGTAACAATGACTAAAGATCCAAGAACGATTATATGGCAAGTAGCAATCTGCTCACGCTCACAGAAAACTACAACAGTCCCTAGAAGTTCCTGTGGAAGCAATACTCATCAATAACGAAAGCTGCAAACGCAAGGTAGCTTACCTTATTGATCTTCAACCATTTCGCAACACACGCCCGATGGTACTGATGCTGGCAGGGCAATGTAGTCAGCTTGTCGCGGTTCTTGTAAGCCATACAGCATATCACACATCTGTTTGTTTAAACATCAACAGAAGAAGGTGGTTATATAGTTTGCTACTTAAAATATGGACTGGCACAATGTCACATGATGAACCTTAAGATTAAAAAGATACTACTCAATGGATTAATCAGTGAAGCAGGTTCTTGGGGTAAAATGGTGAGTGAATTGTGCATAGCTGTGTCCATCACAATTGCGCACAAATTTATATCACATGTTCAACAAAAAAGTGAACGAATGGGCTAGAGGACATACTCATCATGTTTTTCCTTTCTTGAGAATATCCCAATTTTGTAAGTTGAAGACTTAAGGAGAGCTATCACATCTTCTGGCAACCCTTTGCTTTGGGTCCCAATAGTTTCCCCTAATTGTTGCAGTTCCTGTAATACACAAGTGATTCCAAAATTGAAAGGTATAGCATGTAGCATCCTATTTTTATGTATATAGAACATAGCTTAACAGATGTCGAAACAAACGGATCCGTATTTTATTTTTTCGTACTACTTACTATAAACAAGAAAATATCCATACAATTGTTATCCACGATTCACATCAAAGACTACAGGAGTCATTTCAGAGATAATATATCAGGGAAACCAAAAATTAACTGGTAGTGGGGCACAACCCTTGATGGAACATTAGGGAATATACTGGCCAGACAAAGCACTTGATGCTACACACCTCATAAGTCATATTATCAGGATCAACTCCATCCTCCGTTAATACCTACAGTGGCAGATAGAGGAAAGCACATATTAAATAAAATATAACTAGCAGGTGACCCACACATTTGCATCGGTAAATTTTCAATATGGTGTACTCTTACACGCCTAAATTTTCAGTCTTCAGCACATAACATTGATGATCATATTTCATATGAATACACATTATAAAACTGCATGTAGTATTATGAAAAAAGATCCGCGCAAAATGATACTGCATCTTTCCATTTATGAAAGGCCAATTAATCTTTTCTCAAGTTAAATTATTTAAAATTGACCAAGATTGTAGGAAAAATATATCTGCATCTATAACACCCAATGAATATATTATGAAAACATACTTCATAATAGAAGTGATATTCATTTGGTGTTGTAGATGCTTATATTTTTCTATAAACTTATCAAACTTAAACAGGTTGATTTAAGACAAGACTAGTTGGCCTTGTATACATGGAAGGAGAAGGTATTATTTTTACTTGACTAATGTATTATGTATACCCAGAGTTAGAAAAGTTTTACTGCATGTATTCTAGGATGTCGTCTGTGTAAGAATGAAGCACATTGAGGGTCGTAGGTATTGTTTGTTCTCTAGTTGTATTTTAGTTTTATTCCACATTCTAGTTTTACGTTGAATTCACATATAAATCAGATAAATATAACTATTTTACTTTTGATTCCAGACTTTATGTGTAGATAGATCTATGTTTTTCTCCACTAGTAAAGTTGTACAGCTAAAGTAAACTAGTGCAAATTTGAAAATCGCCACCACGTCTGTCTTGCCGAGCAAGAGGCCATACAAATATGATTTACCTTAGTCATGACCCGTGTGAAGCATATACAAAGCAAAAAAGATGTCCGATTTGATTATTTCTTGACATCAGCCAATACAACTCCCATACGATCTGAATACTTGTGGCCAAGTCGGACATTAACTTTAATGTTTGGGTGCAAACAAATGTACGCATGTAGCTTTGATGTCATATGCAAACACACGTACATAGATTTGATGTTAGATTTTATATCTCCTCCGTTATAATTAGGACCCACCATATATTAACGAACATAAGAATTTAGCGTATGTGGAATAACATGGTGGCTTTATCTTCACTGTATTAGTAATATAACAGATTATTCGAAGCAAATCTGTAGAATCAAAGCTGCCGAAAGTAAATACCTGAGAAGATCTGCTCACAGAAGTATTGCCATTGTTGGATGTTGAAGAACTTACAGGCTTTCTTCCTAAACAGGTGTTTTAACAACATTTAAAAGAGGTACCATATTGAGTTGCAATATATAGAAGAGTACTAGTAGACAACTAATCACCTTGTTTTCTGTTGTTTTCATCTATTGTTGCCTTAGCGATTTGGTCCTCCATCGCCTGCAAGTCTCTAGCTAGAACTTCATCGACAGCTAGTTGTGACTCATAATTTGCGCCTCTTGTTAACCTTCGCCCACCCGATTTCCGCGGATGGCCACAACTAGAACTAGGATCGGAATGAGTCCTAGATGAACCACTACCATCATTTCCTTGGATTAATTGATACACTATTTCCTGAACAGAGTGTGACAATAGGCAAGTTAATGAGAATGTTCAGTCATATTTTGCACAACTCTGTTTGTGCTACAAACAAGAAAACATATCTATTCCGCCTAAAAACTTAAAAGAAGAGTCCACATATTTGTGTCATTTGGTGAACCAATGGTCCATTTGCATCTGACGACAATAAATTAGTTTGTAATTTTGCAATGTAAATGCCATGAAAAGGGTATTCTTTTTTTTTAGGGTCTGAAAAGGGTATTCTACGGAACATGAACGTGTCAACTCCGAAAGATGAATAATTTGTATGGTGTGTGAGTTATGATAACTACATAGGTACAAAAATGATCCAGTAGAAATGGTCTATATCATATTACTAGACCTGGTCAAGCTTGACATAAAAAAAATGAACAGCTTTGGCCCTTGGTTAAAAAAAACATTTGGTTGAGATTACTATGCACAAGACAACATAAAACTGCAGCATCGTACCCTCCCCAACGGACAAATGTCTAGGACAGAATATCTGGCTGAGATTTCTAATGCAAACTAACAGGAGTAACGACAACAACACGCAAATCAGGACACGGTGGACACAACCAAATAAGATGCGGACAGGCAATGGCACGAAACCTGGTCCTGAAGAACTTGTGCAAGATCAACATCATCTTCAAAGAAGCATCCCCCGAAATTCTCTTCAATTGCATAAGGTAAGGGGGCATCCATATAGTACACAACCGCTTCCTTCTTCCCCGTTGTATCGTGCAGCACCTCCATGCTCATGAGAACCTGACAAGGGAACAGGTAGAACATTGCCGGGTCATGCTAGATTTGTGCAAGCACAAAACCCATAATCATTCTTCTACCAACTGAAGAACAAGGAATTTACTACTGCACTTTCAGACATCACATTATCTCAGGCTTCTCAGCGATCGACTATTAGAGCAAGTGAAACCCCCTTGCGTCTTGAAATGATAACTGAAACCTTTCTATTGGGGGGGAAATCCGGAGCAACCGTAATTAATATCACCAACACTAAGTACTGTACAGTACTAAACTACAGCAAAGCAGTGTGTGTGATTCTGAGTCCCTCTCCGAGAAAACACACAGACGGACGGACAGACAAGCGATGGGCGGAATGCAAGAGGGGTTCCATTCCACCAGTCGATGCCCCTGATGCCTCGGATCTAAGCAACTACGATCTCTCCCCCCACGAGCCACAGATCAAGCGCCTGACAACCATTTCTTTCCCGGAAAAAATGGACATTTTCACTCGCGAAACGAAACAGAGCCAGCGAATCTGCAGGAGTGGAAGTGAAGACTCACCTAGGAACGAACCGGGGAATGGGAGATTTTGGAGGATGCGAGGGGGGACTGCCGAGTGCGAGGGGAGGATGGCGGTCCAGAACAGAAGCCGCCTTGCTCAGTCCCCTTTTCGCCTCCGGGCTTCGGTGTGTGGAGTGGAGCGCAGCTGATAAGAGAATCCAAATCATGGTGGTCTCTCCGCACAGGCAAAATGGAATCTGCCCCAAAGACGCAACTATTTAAACCTATTTCGAAAAAAATTAACCCTTTTGTGTGGCGCCCGACATCAAGACGTCACACTATACTATGTTACGCCTTTGCCTCAGGCATCACACTACACCGTGTGGCGTCTTTATCTTAGGCGTCACACTAATGTGGCGTCTAAGACAAAGACGTCATAGAATAGAAAAGGTACGATGAGTGAAAAAAATTCGGAATAAGTTTACTTTATGAAATAGATACATCTTTGATTAGATTTGTCCATTTTGCCCTCCGCAGAGCGGCTGGGATGGGACGCGTGCGCATGGCATGGCCACCCTGCAGGATACAGAGTCCAAATAAATTTATATGCGGCCATCATCACCGGATGCAGGCGTGACGTACTTTTTCTAACACAGATGCAGATGCTCGTGTCTATATATGCACATACACTTCGAAAATTGCTTTGGAGCCCGAGCTCCATGGAAGCCTTCAAATGAAAAATTCAAAAGTCGTGAAAATTTGTATTTCATATATCAAAAAATTCTCAACAAAAATACAGACATGCATGAAGGCATAATGCACAAGTGTGTAAATGTTTAGGAAAAATACATTGAAATGAGGGCTGTGACAAAAATAAGCATTTTTAACACATGATACTATTCATCCTCTCAGACCATGAATTTGTTAGGTTAAAAAAAAACCATGAATTTGTTTTTTTAACAGGTCACATCTCAACGTTTTTATTCTAAAATTTTACACACATACACCACACATTCTTGTTACTGGTACAAAAAATTCAGATTTTTTAAAAACCGAAAATTTTGAATTTTGACTTTTTCAAAAATTCGGGCTCCATGGAGGCCTGAGATCCAAAAACCCATACTCCATACACTCATCCTATGAACGCACGCACGCACACCTTACCCATATGAGGACCTTCGAAAAGACTAATCCATTGTATCATCTTGAGATGATGAAGCCACTACAGACGTATTCGACGGAAACAGCTTCTCCCATTGAACGCACATGGCTGGAAGAGCTAACATAAGTTCAAAAAAATGCAAGCACCAGTATACCTCTAGAACTTGAACGCTGATGGGTTGGAATATCAATATCCTCCTAATCATTCAACCTAAGATTGGTTCGCGCTGCCGATACCTTTTGAAGGATCAAATTATCATTTGTCACCATAGACATGGATTTTTTGTAAGTTGCCTACGTTTTAAATATGTATAAGTCGACTTTTTTACTATTGGTTTTTTAATCAATAATCATGTTTTTTTTTTCTCTTGAGTTGCCTCGGGCTGAAATTTTAACTTGCCCCTGTTTGAGATCCATCAATTTCTTATTGGGCTCGAAGCCCGTTACCTATTGCCTTTTTTATTTTATGTGTTTTTCTTTTTCTTACTTAGACGTCTTTTTTATGTGTATTTTTTGGGTGTTGGGTGAGTGTAAGTGTGCAAGCAAGTACTAAAATATGCATGTAAATTATACTAGAATTTAGAAATTATGAAATTATAGTATTGTATATTCATTGTTTGCATCTAAAAAAGTGCATGTTAATGCAAACTTGTTTGTAGGTTTTTATTTTATTTTTTATTTTCTTTCTTCTTAATGGGCAATACAAATGCCACAAGTTCATTATTTATTAGAAAACTTTTTTATTCAGCTTTAGTTTTTGTTTCATTTTCTTTCTCTTCTTCAATGCCACTAATTCATTTTTTAGAAAAACTTATTTTTGGAAAAAAAAATCACTATTATATGCTTATTCTTCCATATCACAAAAAGTGCAATTTAGATGCAAAGTTGCGTGAAAGTTTTTTTTAAAATATTTTCTTCTTAAGGGTAATACCAATGCCACTATTTCATTTTTTCCTTCGAATATTTCATTATTTTGATTTTGTTTTAGATTTTGTATCATTTCTTTCTTCTTTGAGGGTAACATGAATGGCTCTAATTCATTCATTCTTAGAATTCTTTTTTGAGAAAATTTTCTATTATATGTTTATTCTTACTTATTATATAAAAAGTGCAATCCAAAGGGTAATGCCAATACCATTAAATCATTCTTCCTTAGACAACTTTACTTTTGTTTTTATTTATTTTTAGTTTATTTAGTTATTTTTGTATTTGTCATGTGTCTTACCAGATGTCAGGTCAGTTTATGTTTTACTCCCTTCTTTACATATTGGAATGGTGGTAGTAGTTCAGACTAAGCCTAAGTATTTGGTGGGCTTCTGTTTTGTGGTTGCAAAGGGCAAAGTGCTCCTTAAAAAGGATTAATTTACCAAAGATGCAAGTCAATTTTTGATCCGCTGCATCGAGAAAATATTGACTTTGCTCGTATTGGTTTTTCAGGATAGTTGTCCCTACCCGGTCCCAGATCTTATATGGGCCTACATGTGTGAGGCCTTGCTGCCCAGCTTGCCTTGCGCGTGTCCTAAAGGGAAGAAAGAAGCAAAAGTCCTTTTGCTCCCGATCTTAAATGAGCTTGGTGAACCGTAAAATCGAAAACCAATTCAAAAATATCTGATTTTTTGCTACAAACATTGACAAAAGTTTTAAGTGCTTGCAAAAATTCGTTATGAAATCACATTCCTGTAAGGCGTGGCAAAAAAGAAAATCAATGCTCCAAGATGCTTTTGAAACTAGCATTTGTAGAGTATCAAATTTTTTTCCGCGCCTTCTAGAAATGTGATTTCATGACGATTTTTTGCAAGCACTTGAAACTTTTGTCAATGTTTGCGACAAAAAAGAAATCAGATTTTTTTTTTGATTTCTTTTCGATTTTACTGTTTACCCGAACTCATTTGAGCTCGGGCTGAGAAACTCTGCGTCTAGAAAGAAGTCCATTTTTCACCCTCAAATGTTCGTCAATGAACCCCCTAGTCGATTTTGATACAGTTTTGACCCTGAAATCTGTAAGAATCGGATAAATCTACCCCATGAGCAGTCTTCCAGAAAAACAAAGTGGCTTTGAGATTTACTTGTATCTTTTGCTTGGACGATGAAAATTGTGTGCGCTGGATAACGACCTGTTTCCGGGCACCATTTCTGTTCTCACGATCAAACCAGCAGATCGCTTAGCTAACTCTGACGGCATTTCAGTCACGCCACAGAATTCCACCCCTAGGACTTGCATTGCGTGCCTCTACCTCTTAAAGCAATTCCACATTTCCAGCTGCTCAGAACTTGAGGGGTTTAGGAATTAAAGACCTAGGCTCGTGGGCGGTCTCACCTCACGTGAAGGGCAAGGCAAACAAGAGCTCGGTTGCACTTCCATCGGAGCACGGATGCATGAACAAAATGCTGAGCAGTTTGGGTCCTCCATCGGGACCACAGATTAACTTTATTCTTCTGTCATGCTCTTTGCCGGGGACTGAAGCTAAAGCTGTCGACGAGCTTCGTTCCGTCATCAACGGGGAAGGAATACACGACTTTGGCCCCGGCCAAGACGCGTCCGGTCGGTTTGGGTCACCGGGCACTGAAATGCCCCGCTGAACTGACGCACGGAGCCTGAGGGCTCAAGCTACTACCCCCTCCCGACTGTACACTGCAGGCAGGTGCTGTGCCGACTGCCGACGAGTGTTGTTGCGCATGGGCATGGAGGTGCCGGCGCGTGTCCTCTACTCTATCTACGGCGGTGGTGCGATCGGTCGGCTATCGTCGTTTCCCGACGAGCCGCCATGCATCACGGGACAGACGCGCCGCACATGCGCGCGCGCCTCCAGGAACACCTTGTGTCCAGAGACGGCGAAGTAAATGTCTGCAGCCCGCAGAGTAGCGGCAGCCTCGTGATTCCGTGAAGCTGGAAACTTGCAAGCGCGTGTCCTCCGGGTACAGCGCGTGGCTTTCAATTCTTCCGAACAAACGAGCGGCAACAGGCGCTCCGGCCGCGGCTCCGGCCATCGTGAACCCGCGTCCATGCATTGCACGGTAAAAACTCGAAACGATGACGGTAAAAGTTGGCCCTCTCTCTCTCTCTGCCCCATGCGGCCATTGTCACATTCTGGACGTTAATGGTTGTCCACCGTCGCCGCCGTCATGACGGTGATGGTCCTAGGAAGCGCGCGTCAGGCAGGGAAGAGATGATGATGATCACAACGGTGACCAGCGCAAGCCATTCTCCTTCCTGTATTCGCGGCTGGACCACCGTCATGAGTGGAAGAGTTCGTCCGTTTTGGGACAGAACTTGGACGGTTCGCCTCAACGGTGAGCGCAAGCCGTTCTCCGTCCTGTATTCGCGGCTGGACCACCGTCATGAGTGGAGGAGTTCGTCCGTTTTGGGACGAGAACTTGGACGGTTCGCTTTTTTGCCATCTTCAACGGTGATCCGTATTTTTTTTTTGCATCCGTCTGTCGATAAAAAAAGACAGTCCACGGATATGAATACGGAAGACGTCATCCAACGCTCTTTGTATACATTTCAACAATATATTGAACCAACCAGACGAAATTCATACAAAAACGACGGATTCTATACAAACTAAACGAAAATATTTACATTTTAAACATATGTTAATTAAAAAAGATAAAACTATGTGCACATACGAACGCGCAGAGCTTCACTCCCACGACACAGATACCCTACACTAGTCTACAGACGGGCAGATCCTTTTGTCTTCCTCATGTTCGGCAGCCCGCTCACCGGACTGTCGGAAGCCTCGGAGGCATATTCTTCCCTGTAACTTCCCTATGTCTTGTTGCGCCGCTTTCGTAGTGACAGGGTGCTTCAGCCGGAGGAGAAGGGGGGCTCCTCCGCTTTCGTGGAGCCCAGACGGGTCCGTCGATGGTTTAAGATAAAGAACCGGACATGTCACCGGTTGTACAAGCCGGCAACGCGCCGGCGGTGGCCCACATGGGACACAAGCTGCGGCGGCCTCCCGTGTTCTACTTTCCCTCGACGATGGCGGCGGACGCGGACGCTCTGGCAACCGACTCGTCAACCTCCGCGTGGCCGGATTCTTGATAATCCCCAAGTGCAAGGAATCATCGTAACACTTTCCAAAGATGGAAGTGATAAGTATAGAGTGTCGAACCCACAAGGAGCTAAAGGT
>CBMN010136489.1:0-11202 GCA_000582825.1 Hordeum pubiflorum | reverse complement strand
GTAAGCACATCAAGCCCATGAACCCTGGGAATCAGAGCAAGAATTTCTCTTCCCAGCTGAATTTCCTTTACAGTTCCCGTTCTGCTTTTGAAAGCCTGCAGAAACTCACTAGCCATGAATCCATGATCAGATGTCACAGATCGATCAGGTAACACCAAGCTTGCAATTGCATTTTTTCTATGCCTTTCAGTTGCCATTGCCTGGAAAAAATTTGAGTTCTCCTCACCCACTTTGATGTATCTAATGGTACATCTTTTCTTCCAATATAAATATTGAAGGTGCAGAAGGTTGTCATGATGCAGTTTTACTACCTTCCTGAAGTTAAACTCTCGTCTTGATAGAGGTCTCCACTCCTCCAGATTATCCAACCATTAAATCACCCAATTACACTTCTCAATCAGCCTCTTTATGTGTGACAGACCCTTCTGCCATTTCTTCAATGCAAACCTCAGAGCTTTTAATTTATGCACAATAATAGCTGAGATATGTGATTTATGTGAACTCATAGACCAGACCAATTGAATACACTCCATAAAACCTGGCTGCCCCACCCAATAGTTTTCAAATCTGAAAATATTTGCTTTTGGGATGGAAGTACTGATGGAGATCAAGCAAGGCACATGATCAGAGGTGGTTTTAGCCAGTGGAACCACTTGCGTCATTGGGTATTGACTGATCCAGCAAGCAAAGGTGAAAACCCAGTCAAGTTGTTCCAGCAGAGGTCGATCCTGCATGTTAGACCATGTAAATTTTCTCCCTTTCAAAGGGAGCTCCAACAATCCAAGATGCCCAATAATCTCATTAAAAATAAAGATATCGTTAACATCTCCTCCAGGGAGGTTTCTATTCTCCAGTGATCTAATGAAGTTAAAATCTCCCATTAGTATCCAATGCTTGTCAGGATCAATATCCAGAGCATACATCCATCTAACAAATTCATCTCTCATTTGCCCTTGGCAAGGTCCATATACATTAACCAGAAACCACTTATCCTGATTATGGGTTGAGGTGAAGCTAATAATAATACCAAAAGGTTTCACTTCCACCAAAGAACCCTGAAGAGAAGAAGTTGAGAGTGCACAAGTCCAAAAAAGACTTAACATTGCTTGAAACAAAATCACAACCGAGGCGCCCACTCGGCTTCTCGTATTGGAAAAAAGAAGGAATTACAAAAGCTTAGTACACAAGAGATGAGAAAGAACAACATGGCATGAGTTCCCAAGAGGAGCAATCAATACAAAAATGATGTGCAAGCTTCTATTGCAACATCACCACAAAAGTGAAGAAGGAGAAGAATGAAAGCAGTAAACAATTTAGCCGAAACTTTCCATCACCCCATCAAAATCTGTGGTTAGCACATCATTCATATTCTTCAACCATGCCATTGATGTCTTTGCGAATGAATTCATGCCCAGGTATGACCAGTTATCCTCCATGGACTTAGTTTGATCCATGGCTGCAATATAATTTCTTACATCATGAAAGGATATTACCAAATCACTATACATTTGGCTAGCGTCAATTTTGTTGTCGATCCAAAGGGTCGAATTACTTGATTTGTCATTTTATTCATTTATTTCGGCTATACATGCTTTGGTGGATGAATTATACATGGACCTTATGTTAATGACCGATATTTATCTATCGCCCTAAGAATATATCTAAGAATGGCCGGTGTAGTATTCCAATATCATCTTTAGTTCGACTGGAGAGAGAGACAATGTACGTGTTCATGAAAATTTATACGTATACCTATATTATGCTTGCATAGAGTTGAGACATTATAGTCGATGCCATTCAAAATATGTTGCATATACCAATTCATATCAAAATTGGTGAGAGGGCTTATGCTTTGATTTAATATGATTTGGCCTACAAATCTTTCAAATTTACGAGAGGCCAAATCATTGCTCGTTTTATCATTGAGCATTGGATTTATGACATGCACAATATTGATATTACCCTTGTCTCTGTACTACTATGGAGATTATGTTTTGATGGTTGAATTTATAATAATGTCCAAGGTGTTGGTGTTGTTTATATATCTCTTTATGGTGCTATTTTGTGAAGCCTCATGCCGCTTAAAATAGTTTTTGCACAATAATCAAAGTTGGGTATGCAATGTTATTCAGTTTGGAGCTTTTGGTTGCCATAGGTGCTACACACATTGAGGTTTTCAGCGATCCTTTATGAGTAGTGCAACAAATATCCAAGGGTTATCAATGTTTTGACGAATCACTTATAGTTTATCTTGAGATTTACCTTGGGTTGCTTTAATATTGCTCATATTTCTAGACATGACAATTGGAGAGCAAATGAGTTGGCACAACAAGCATCCGGCTACCATGTCGATCATGGTGCATTGAATCTATCAATAGCCGATGCTTGGTCTCACCGACATAGGTAAGGCAAAACTGAAGCCCACTGCTTCAGCCACTAATGAAATTTTTATGCAGACGAAAGCAAGGATTGGAGGAAGTTCATTCTTGAGTATCTGCAAAATTCTAGCAAAAGGGTGAACGATATGATTTGGAGGATGGCTTTGAAATACATTTCTATGGAACTTTATGACCGGATTGTTAATGAAATTGAGAAGGTTTCACCCGAACTAATGGCTGATATTTATACTTATGACCCTAAGAACATACAAAAGGCCAATGAAGTGTTGACATCGCACTTAGAACAAGCTCCCTGCAAATTATTTTTTGGCACACAGGTTTTGCCGAAAAACAGGGGGGCATGTGTTGACACCAGATTTTTGCATGGTTGAAAACCCAATTAAGATGGCCACAAAGGAAGAAGTGTTCTACATGAAAAGGTTCCATATTGATGACATTAACATCTTTACAGTTTGACTCATCGCCATCCAATCTCATCTGGAGGGCCGAAATTGTGCTCGAAGTACTAGGATTTTGTATGCAGAGTACTGTTCGGCCGATTACAACTCCAAGACGACCTCGTATGTGAAAATGTCATACATGGATTGTTTTCGTCTCATCGAAACGATCAATTTTGATATACAAATCATCTCAATCCAAGTTCATACGTAAAAGTTGGAGCCGATGCACCGCTGACCGATCACGAGTAAAAACTGACCCAAGGCATTAGACATCCATCCGGGTGATGGGTGATGGGTCGCGCGAGAGATTAGGCCCTCAAGACTGCCTCGAATCCAAAACGTTCAACATGAAAGTTGTTTGTCTCGTCGAAACGGTTAAATTTGCTTTTGGGGTCATCTTAATCCGAGGTAGTTTGTGGCCCGTGGGGTCTAAAAACCGAACTATTGTATCAGACTTACCTAAATCCGAGTTCCGTTAATTTCGGAAAGATTTGGACAGGATTTGAAGTCCTTTTCTTGTACGTGAAATCCATCCGTCTCATAGAGACGACGGACGATTAAACAACACACAATCGAACAAATCATCTATCACTTTTTATCTTTTATTTTTTCTCCTTAACCCTAGTTCTTCTTCTTCTCGTTCTTCGTTCTTTGTTCTGGTTGCAGGGCGGCAAACCTCGAGGCCCTATGGGCGATCAGGTCGACTTAGGACAGCCCATAGCCGCGCGCGCGTTCACGGGGTCCTTTCCGGGCGTGTGGGGTTTTGGGTCTATAAAAGCGCCCGCCGGATTGCATGCTTACCGTGTTTTCAAACGGATCTCCTTCGACGTGAGCTGCGATGCATCACCCCTGGTGTCGAGGGTATATGGTGACGTGTTCGTGTGCGAACACTGAGGTTCTCCCATGCAGGGCGATGTCACCGGAGATCGATCGAGGAAGACCCTGTAAAACTTTGCCGGTATGTTATCCGGACCAGTGCTTGATATCCATACGGAAGAGGACTCTTTTAACAAACCAAACTTGACAATTCTACGAAACCCTAACCTTGTAACCGATAGTGTGTCCTGGGATTCCCCACGCAGGGCGATGCCACGGGAGATCGATCGAGGAAGACCCTGGCCGCGTCGCCGTTGAACGCACGGTAGTACGAGCCTTCGAGGGGCATCTGGATCGGGCTCATCTGATATTGCGTGAGTGCCGTGACCGATGACACGCACAACAGTATCGCAGTTGGACATACGTCCGTCCGGCTCACACGCCTCCTCCGTGGCCTCGCTTTTTGAGTTGTCCGATTTGTCGTCCTACGTACAGCGTCTATGCGTGCCCGTGGAATCTTTACGAGAGCCGCCCTACGTGCTACAGCCTTACTCTATGATGCTTCTCTGTTACAACCAATAATGCTCCTCTTGGTCGACGCCAATGCGATGTTCGGTGCCGTTCCGGGGAGCAACTCAAAAAGATGCATGTTGAGCGAAAGTGCTCTTCTGAGCACGAGCACATGTGATCGCGGTATCCATCCCGCCCGTGCTCTTCGGGATCCACAATCTCACGTGTATAGGCCCAAGTATCCCTCCTGTATATGATTTAATGAACAGTTTCGCTGGCCCACTTCTGTCAAACGGCCCTTGGTACACCGTCAACTACCTGGGCTCCGGCTCAGACGATCTATAACGGAGTGGGACGTTATGGCTCCAACGCCGGCAACTAATTCATGAGTTGCCGCGCACCGTCGCACCTGCCCAGCAATCTTCCCCTTCACAGACGATCTATAACGGAGTTCAGTGAACTAGCACAATGTCCACCTCCGCGTCCAATGGTGTCGACGATGAGATGATGCCGCTCATCCCTTGCCGAGCTGCTGGTGTCTTCCTCTGGATCTTCACCTGAGTCGCCGTACGAGCCAGCCGTAGAGTGCTCGCGGTCTTCAAGCTCGCCAAGCTCGTCCAACACCCACTCCTGCTCCTCGGGACCATGGTCTCCGTACCCTTCATCCACATCGTGGACCGCCTGCATCTGTTGTTCGTCTTGCATGCCTTTCTCTCCGGCCTGCAGTTCCTCGTTTGCATGTGGTGCCTCCTACAGGGAAATCATCAAGACAACCTAATTTGGCGAGAACCAAGATCAGGATTCATAGCGAACTACATCCTGCCTCCTCTTACATGCTCAAGCAGAGGAGACACTCCAGAAGGTGAACTTGCCGCAACTTGTGATTCCATAGCCTGGTTGACTGAATTTTCAGATGCGTGATCATATTGTCAAAAAATTCAGAAAACATGACACCATTCTGCGAGCAGAGATACATCATGCATACTAACTTGAAATCAGTACAAACATACATGCAGAGGAGTTTCTTTTTTATTCTGAAACAAGCCATCTTGCCATTGCCACAACTAACAGCAAGCCAGTACATTCAGTATGCATGAAACAAGAAGATTCTACACTCTCTACAAAAGTAACAAAACAAATAGATAGATTTGCAGCCATTGCTCATATGGTGTTCATCCGCAGATCACCCGATAAGGTTCGCCTATGACCTTCAATGCCACAGTTTTTGCACCTTGCTGGTTTGCGAACAGAATTCGAGATCACCCCGATCAGGGCAGGTTGTGTTCTTGTGTCCCTGCTGGCAACATATCGTGCAGAACCTTGTCCGTTTGTTGAACCCTCGAACCCCTTCTACGGTGCCTTCTCCCGACTAGTTGTTGGGCGGCCCATCTCTTTCCTCTTCTTTGGTGCCAACAATCCAGCAAGCCTCTTCCCACTCTCATTTGCTGAATTAGCA
The DNA here is from genome assembly GCA_000582825.1 of Hordeum pubiflorum. Taxonomy (NCBI): domain Eukaryota; kingdom Viridiplantae; phylum Streptophyta; class Magnoliopsida; order Poales; family Poaceae; genus Hordeum; species Hordeum pubiflorum. The sequence goes on along the minus strand of CBMN010136489.1, from coordinate 5,581 downwards.
TCATCATTCATGGTACCAAAACCTGCACCTCCACTTGCCTTTCATTCTCTCCACATCCCAGGAGCAAACCGCTAAATACTAATTAGTCCAGGAAGGTTATGAATCGTATGGCACAGCCACAAACAATTTCTTGCATGCATTTCATTCTCTCCACATTGAGTCTACTCTTCCCATACCTTATTCTGAACCCCTTCTCCCACGAGTAAAGGTAAAAATCATAGGCTTCACCAAGTGTATCAAAGCTTGTACCCAATGTAGGCACGATTACAATGTCACCTGGCAGCCAATCCACAAATTGCCTTCTCAAGGGCGTTGGGCCAGCGAGGGCAAGGCGCCCTACCCGGAGTGGCAGCTCCAGTTCTCACCCTGCATTTCGTTAACTCATCTTGTCATCCATGTTTCTTTTATAAACAAACCGAATGATATTTTTTTTCCTGTCGACATTCCGTATTTTGGCGTGTTTTATGTCATCCATTCTGTTCACTAGCCACAAACTGTATGAATGTCTTCACCCCAAGTTTGAAATTAAAATTTTCCACATCAATTCTACTGTTAATTTGCTCATATCAGTATTCAGTATCCAGAAAACCAATCAACACTACTATCATTTTTTTAAATCATATTTGGCGGGTGCTAGCAGCTCCAACACTGATTAGGAGGAAACCACAGCTTTTCCGAATATTATATATAACAATTTTAATTTCTCCGGGATTTTTGCTATTCCAAACTATGTAAATGAAATCTTTTTTCAATACTGATCACCCTATCAGCAAGTCAGTACACATAAAATCTGCTATTACTCACATCATAATTCAGTATCAAGAAAACCAACCCAAAATGCTATGCTTTTTTTAATCATCGTTTGGTTGGTGCTACTAACTCCAGCGTTGGTTAGGAGAAGACCACACATGTTTTCCAAAAAAACTATATAACAATTTTAATTTCTCAAGGTTTTCGCTACTCCACAGTATGCAAATGAAATATCTTGCAAAAGTGTCAGGCTATGCAATTCCAAGTACACATAAATCTGACAAACAGCTTGGAATCCAAACACACATGGCCAAGAAATTACCTTCGAGTCCACCGTGGAGTTTTTGGTTCAATCTGACCAATTGAGTGCTCACATGCTTGCGGTCCAGCATCTACCTCGCCCGCAACTCCCCTATCCACTGCACAGACCTGCCCGCCCGCGCTAGCTGTCGCAATGGGGGGGAAGGGGGGGGGGTACCTCATCAGCCCTTGTGGCCACCGCCGGGTAGTGCAGCGGCTCCATGTGAAGCTCGTTGTCGTTGACCTCTTCCATCACCGCGTCCTGCATCGGCCAAATCTGGGACCATGACATACATCTCGTCCAAATCCACAAAAATAAACCACGCAGTAAGGATCAGTGGGGATTACCTTCTAATGGGCTGCATCAGGAACTCCATCCCAGCCGCCAACGCTCTGTATTCCTCCCCCGCTGATCTCTGTTGCTCGGGAAGCCGCGGTCGCCAATGGAGATCCAACCAGCGTAGCAAGAGGTAGGAGACAGCTCTCCCCCGGCTCCATTCCTCATTTACTAGCCTGGCACAGCCCACTACCGGAAATCCAATTTCACGAGCCACGAATCAGGAAAAGATCACAACCCGAGCCACGGCTCGGCTATTCTCCTGTCAATGCGGCACCTTCGCGCTCCGTGACCAGCGTCGCATACGCCCAATCCGATTTACCGCATTTCCAATTCCACTGGTTTAGAAACGATCGACTGACTGCCTCAATAATTCAGTGTGAAGCATCCCAATGACATATCGAGCCGCCTCGGATACCGCGCTCACGTGTGCTCGCGAGCAGAACCACCGCTTCCCACAAGTTTCCCCAAAAACAAATATATATTTAACCAATGTAAAATTTTCAGTTTTCCATTGTATTTTACACCGTACGCAACTACACTATGTACTTTCATGAAAGCATTGATCAGAATATCTGCAAGTCCAATCTAGGACAGCACCCAAGTTCATCTAAATGAAACAAAAAATTCTGCAAAAATGAACCCGCCATAGGCAGCATTACCTTCTAGTCCACCCTGGAGTCTTCGGGTCAATCTGATCGATCCATTGTTCGGACGCTTGCGGTTCAGCATCCTGTTCCGCTGCAAACCCCCGGCCGGCTTCACACATCTGCCCCTCCGCGCTAGCTGTCGCCATGACAGAAAGCTCTCCAGACCCCATCACCACCGCTGGGTAGTGCAGCGGCTCCATGGGGCGGTCGTTGTCGTTCACCTCCTCCATCACGGCAGTACTGCATCAGTCACACACGGGTAGCTTCAGCACCAGATCCCCTTTCTTGAGCAAAATACAAAGAAGTAATGAAGTGCGTACTAAAGATCTGTGTGCTCACCTTCTAATAGGTTGCATTAGGAACTCCATCCCCAAAATAGCGCTGCCAATCCGTCGCCCGCGCGGAGCTCCCCCCGCTGAAGAAGCGTCGCCTGTAGATGGGGATCCAGCATAGCCCGGCGAGAGGTAGACGAGGCCCCTGACCTGGGCCCATCACCCATTTACTACACTGCACGCGCGCCCCTACCGGCAACCCGACTTCCTGAGCTACGGATCAGGAAATTTCAACAGTCCAGAGCCACGGCTCGGGGGATTCGGCCGTCACGGCGGCGCTGCTAGCACCACGAACAGCCGTACTGTATGCGGGGCCCGCCTACCGTATTCCTGCTGGCCATATTAAAAAACGATCGACTTACTCGCTCGATAAAGCAGCGGGGCCCAGCCATATGACGTCTCGTCGCGCCACGTTACCGAGACCACCTGTGCTCGCGAGCAGAACAGCCGCGTCTGCATGTTGAGACTTCCGTGTGGGTACATGGTTGTACGTTGCCGTTAGGAAAACTTTATTGACTTGTGTCGAATTTAAAGGCAAATGTACGTGTACTCCCGTTTTGGTTTTCCCAAAGGACAATATGGATTGAGCGCCATCAAATTGTACAACATGCTGAAGGACGCATACAATCAAAGAGTTCACAAACAGCACCATAAGTCCATAACTCCACCGGCCAGGCCAGGCGCTAATTAGCATGCATGCTTGTCTCGTTTAGCCCTTCGGTTTTAACTGTTGTCAACAGCGGTCTAAAATAACAGTTTGAACAGTCAACACTGGTCACCAGGATCGATCGGCCAGAAAAGCCTCGCCGGCCGGTCCACCACAAACTGCACACCAGTGGTTGTAGTACTACTAGTAAATTGCCATAGTAATTCTTCTTCTTATACTACTATACCGGTCAGTAGTACTGACTGCGGCGCTACCAGGCCAGTTGGCAGCAGCATCTCCACCTGCACTGCCATTACCTCGGCAGCAAAGTTTGGAGCATACAAATTGCCGAGCGACAGGAACACTAGCACTACCATAAGTCACCATTTGCAATTTTCGAACCATGGTGCCCTTTTCTTGAAAAAAGTCGAAAACCATATCTAGAAGTCTCCAAAAAAATTGAAAAAAATTCTGTGGAAACTTATATGTGTTCACTATGGATCCACGAAATTTCGTTTGAAAAAAATGAAATTTGTAAGCTGTACAAAAAAGAGAAAGTTCTGGCCCAAAAGCCAAAAAAAGCAGCCCATTTAAAAATACATATTTGTCTTTTTTTTGTAGGCCATGTCTGAAAGTAAACTGTTGTAAAATTTTACACGTATGAATTATACATATGTATGTGTGTTTACAGAAAAAAAATATTTTTTTTGCCCTGTAAAAAATGATTTGTGGAAAAGGGCACAATGGTGCCCGTGCACCATTTGCAATTTTCGCCATAATAAGCATTGGCCTCCTACTTTACCACGCCACCCTCACTCAGTCTCCCCAGCGAGCGAGCGAGCGGCGAGACGAGACAGCAGCACTGCCATAAGTACTCCTACAAAACACAACGTCCTTGCCACTAGCTAGCTGCCGGCCGACTAATGCCAGAGAAGCCTCCGCCGCCCGGGCGCCGTCCGACGGCGGCAGCGAGCTGGGTCCGGTCCCTCCACTGCAAGTCCATGGCGGCTGACGACGTCGCCACCACCGTCGCGGCACTGCCAAAGAAGTCCCACCTCCTCCTCCGGTCGAGTTGCGCCAGCTCCGGCGACACCCATAGAGACGTCTCCTCGTGCAAGCCCAAGCTCAAGTCGAGTTCCAAGACCAGTTCGGCGACCAAGAAGCCCAAGGCGGCCAAGCCGACGTCCGTGCCGCCGTCGCCCCCTCCCGGCCCGCTTGGCCCGCTCCCGGCGCTGACCGAGCTCCCGGCGGGGCACTCCTCGCGGCAGGTGGTGGAGATCATCTTCCTCTCGTCGTGGTCTCCCCTCCCGCCGGCGCCGCCCGTCGCTGCCGGCGGCGCGTTCACGGGGGAGGTGGAGATGCTGTTCCGCGTCCACAACCAGGCACGCGCCGTGGCGCGCTTCGAGGACTACCGCGCCGCCGTGCGCGCCCGGGCCGGCGGCGCCTCCCGCAGCGCCGCCGACGGCAACGAGATGATGCGCTTCTCCCCGGCCCCGCCGCACGGGTGCTCCTCCTCGGACAGCGCGTCCCTGCGCGTCGTCCGGACCTTCGACGGCAGCGGCGGCGCGCACGCCAGCGGGCGCGGGCCGGAGACCGGCAGGCGGGCCATGTTCCTGTGCAGGGTGATCGCCGGGCGGGTGGCGGAGGGGCCAGCAGCCGGCGGCAGCTCCGAGGCGGCCGCCAAGGAGTACGACTCCGTCCGCGGCGGCAAGGGCGAGCTGGTGGTGTTCGACCGGCGGGCCGTGCTCCCCTGTTTCCTCATCATCTACAAGCTGTAAAAAACCGCTAGTAATATTGATTTTGGCACTCCCTCCCGTGTTAACAATCAACTATGCATGCATATATTTCTTCTTGCTGAATCCCTCCCCGTGGATCCGATCACACGCCCAGTCGCAGCGGTTAGCGGTTTAAGGCAGGCATCTACAGTGGGCGTACCACCCTGCACTTGGTGTACCTGCAGTGCTGTACTGTACAAGTATGTCTATGCTCGCCTTGCGTCCTGGCTCGGGTACGTGCAGTGCAGCGGGCCACGGTGGCCACTGTGGTTTATTCCCCGGAGTTGTCGTGTTGGATGGGGAGGGGGAGACTTTTTAGGCTTTCGTCTTGAGGTAAGACAAAGGGAATGGAACGGCCGGCGTCGCATCGCATCGTATCAGTGTCATCAGACAGAGGAGAGGAGGGCGGGACAAAATCACTGTTCTGACTCTTTTAGCAATCTTTATCACAAAATGAACTCGACATGAAAGTATTTCACGATCTGATCTTTTTGGCAACGCCAGAAACCGTGGCGTTTCTGCTCCACATGAAAACGCCGAGCTGGCTTGCATTTCTGCTCCACATGGCAACGCCGAGGTAGCTCGCGTTGCAGGCCATGTAGAAACGTCAGTGTATTTGGCGTTGCTGCGCAGGCTAGAAACGCCATGAGAGTTGGCGTTGCGTCCAGCCTGCCTGACCAGCACGTGCGCATTCCATTTCGGGCCGGGAGGCTTTCTATTAGAGTATAGATCGGTTAGGGACATTATGGCCGGCCGGTTTTGGATTGTAATCTATCTCTATTAGTCTTGGA
>CBMN010136487.1:0-15759 GCA_000582825.1 Hordeum pubiflorum | reverse complement strand
AACTGCTAAGGATCTGAAGTGTTCTCGTGATATTTGTAAGAGATATATTAGCAAGTGATAGGAATGAGAGGGACTTCAGATTGGCTATTTTTTCTGACAATTGACCATGGAAAGGATTGTAAGATAGCCGTAGTGCAGTCAGCTTGCTGCAGGAGTATATGCTTTCTGGAACTGTGCCGGTGAAGTTGTTGAAAAGAAGATCTATTTTTTTTATATTGGACAGGCTTACGAAGTTGACCTTGGTAAGTTCGCCGCTAAATTGGTTGCTGTTGAGGTCAATTGTTACGAGATTTGTGCAGTTGCTTAGAGCTGTTGGCAGCTCCCCTGACATGCTGTTGTGTTCCAAATGCAGCTCCTCCAATCTCTTCAGATCACCTATAGACTCTGGAATGTTGCCACTGAGACCATTCTCCCCGAGATCAAGGGTGACCAGATTTGTGAGCTTGCTGATGCTATTGACTGCTCTGTCTAACCAATTGTTAGGTACTGAGAGGTGCTCTAACGAGGTAACCTTGAAGAGTTCATCTGGAAGTGTACCACTGAGTTTGTTGTAGCCAGCACTGAGCAATTTCAGCACCGAGCAATTACTGAGTCCTGGAGGGATGTTTCCACTGAGTTGGTTGAAACTGAGCTCAATCACAGGAAGAGATGACGCGCTAACACATGGGGTAGTTGGTATCTGACCAGTAAATCTGTTGCTGCTGGCATTAAGGACAACCAGGCTCTTCATCGCTTCCCATGTTGTGGATGGAAACCTGCCTGTAAACAAGTTGCTTGAAATGTTGAGTAACTGCAGAGGCCGCACAGGGATTGAAGATGGCAGCTCACCCAGGCCTCCTCTCAGGTGGTTGAAACTGACATCAAGAACAAGGATGCTGCTGGATGACACTAATTCCAGTGGCAAGCCACCGGACAGCGAGTTCCGCGGCAGGTTGAGGCGCAAGAGGCCGGTGAGGTTGCCAAGGAACGGCGAGATGGATCCCTCAAGGCCTCGAGAAACCAGGGAAACATCGGTGACCTTCCTATCTTGGTTGCAGGTGATCCCTTCCCATGTGCAGCAGTTGGTGTCGTGCCGCCATGACACCGTGAGGCCACCGTCCCGCGAGAGCCCAGCGAGAAGCTGGAGAAGGGAGCTCTTCTCCTGCTCGGTGCAGGAGCTGGTCGGAGAGACCAAATAGAGCAGCAGCACCAGAGCCAAGATAAATGAAGGCATGTTAAAAATTCTTGGTGTACTTGTTGTATGAAAGATGGTGGCTGCACGGTATTGTGGTGAAGCTAGCAATGGTCTAGTGAAAAAAGAGCGTGCGAACGGAACTATCCATTCTGAATTTTTTTGTTCGACAGTTTCTGAAGCTGTCGATTTTTAAAGGAAGCTAAAGAGCCATTTTCTAGAAATAGTAGAAATGAAAAATAACTGTCCACTCGGATCCTATCAGTTTTCTTGAATAGTTCTGGTTGAATATTTCAGTGATGTCGTTTTGAGTGACCAAATTTCTTTTGAGTTGTTAATAATATTTTGTGTAAGTTGAGTGGATAATAATATTTCGTGTTAAGTCGAGTGTCTAATACAGTACTAATATTTCGTGTAAAGTCGAGTATCAATCTCACTTGATACTATTATTCTGATTACAAATGCAATCTTCACCTCACATGTTCGATACTATTATGGTCTACTATTCGAGGTTCGCTGCTACTCAGGTTTAATCTTCTCACAATTTTTTCTGATTATGTCGCGCAGAAGCATGACAAGTTAACAACAAACTTTGAAGATTGCAACTGCACTCCTACTCAACTTTACGACTTTGTGAGAGCTACTTGAGTTCTTATTACTTTGTATAAAAAGTCCACCTCACAGAGTCACAGCTTCCCACTTGGAAGGACATGTTTCTACTGACAGACATGTGTCTGTGAGCGCTTACATAGAAGCTGAGCTCTGATTCTCTTCTTTTGAGTTGTGATTATGGAAATTTGGCAACAAGTAAGCTCCATGTAGGCCTTTAGCAGTTAAGCAGCAGGACTGAGGTTCAAATTTACGGGTCAGACAAAGAGGTATGATTCCCGAAAAAAAAAGGAATGTATATTTTGGCGCTCTCTTTGCGTCATGGGCCATTAATGGTTAAATACAAGTTTTTTGTAAAAAAAATTATACATCTTCTGCCAATGTTGGAAAAAACCACCACCGCGGCATCTTCTAAAATAAAACTTTGGCACTCCAATTTCGAGTTACAACATCTCGAGTGACATGGTCTCCCTCGTACATCACCGCCATGCCCCCCAAAAAATAGTGTGGGCTAGACAAAGATGTACCCCTCTTTTGGTTTATGGACACCAAGAATGTTAATGCAGGGTTACATACATGTATGACCTTTAACCGTGGACTAACCCATTTAGATTTAGTTCCAAATCTTTGGTGACATGTCTTGTCGTTTTCTTTGAAGATTGTGATCCGCTTCGCTGTCGCATTTGACATCAGCCAAAATGTCACTAAAACGACCAAATGGGTGAAGATGCACTCTTTTGTTTACTTTGGATGTTTTTATTGTTCACAGCTGGACCGGGCTCAGTTGAGAGTGTCATGCTCCAATATCTGTTGCAGGAATTGTTAACGCAATGTATCAACTGAAATACTGAATAATTTTTACTTCTATATGCACATATGTGGTCTCTAGAATACGTTGATTATGTGGTCTCTAAAATAGTGGCTGCATGGTATGGTGCTGAAACTAACATGCAAAGCGTGACTAATGAAGAAAGCAGAGAGACGGTTGAGGAGACCAAGAGAGGTTTGGAATATGAGGTGATTAACAGAGCCTGCGCTATTGATCGTGCGGGAGAGGCGGTTCTCGAATTTCTGCTTCTTCTGCCAAACCAGGATCTTTTTATAAGGGGCCTCCAGAATGTCCGTGAAATGATTGCCATAACTGCTTGGTACTTATGGTGAGATAGACGTAAATTAGTTCATGAAGAAAAGACACAATACGCGTACCAAACTTCTATGGGTGTTCGTGCTATAACGGCAAACTTTGTTTATGCCCACTCCCCTAATGCTTCCAGTAAAAAGGGAGGGTGGATTAGACCCCCTATGAGATTTTTTAGCTCAATGTGGATGCATCTTTTGACCATGATCCGCTTAAGGCACATCTGGAGCTGTTTTTAGAGATGACAAAGAAAAATTCATTGTTGGCGAAAATTGGAAGACTGATTGGTGTGCGGATGTTCTGACAGCAGAAGCTCTGGCTCTTAGATTGGGCCTATCTATGGCACAAAAGGTGGGGATGCAACCGGCTTGTTATTAATTCGGATAATATGGAAGTCATTGATATAATCAAGAGTGGAGGATAGTCCGCGAGAGCGGCGGCGGCCATTATTGATGATTGCTATTTTCTCGCTTGTGATTTTTCTCTTAGTAGCTTCGAACATTGTAATAGAGGCGAATATGGTCGCTCATGAATTGGGTAGGTTAGCGAAATTATGTCAGGGCTACGATACTTAGTGTGGAGTGGTTCAGTTTTAGAAGAGAAAATTATGTCAGGGCTACGTGCTTGGCTAATAATACTTCTGTTCTGATTAAGAGGAAGGCCAAGTTTTATCCAACCAGAACAATTGTGCATACGATACTGAGGTATACGATCATTGTATGGCGACCAATCCAGTGATGCGCAGCAGTTTGATGGTACACATGGACGGTTTGATTGCACTACCGTACATAAATTGGACGCGTAGTGTCATATGCATCCGTCCCTAATCAATTGGAAGTGAAGAGACAGGGTTCACAGATTTAACGATGTCTACAGAGACTAGATGAGTGGGGAGCGAGGAAGCTAAACAAGAGCTCCCAAGTCCAATCAAGCTGGTGCCTGATTCTACGGACCTGGATGTAATTTTTACTTCAGGTGTTCTTTGTACTACCTTGACAATTGATGAAAAGTTGTAAGCTTTCCCCTAAAAAAAACTGGTGTCTGGAAAGAGTTAAGAAAAAAAAATACCTTCTGGCCGCATTTAAAATTCATGGAATTCTTTTAAAATTGCGATATTTTTAATTCATGTTTTTAAATTACACAGGAACATTTTAATTCACCAATATTCTTTAAAATCGTGAACATTTTTGAAATTCACAAACACTTTAAGATTCATGAATCGTGGATTTAAAATTATGCACATGCTCTTTGAAAATGTTTGCATAATTTAAAATATTGTTCATGTTTGTTTTCTAGATTTTCGTGTTTATAATGAAAAGACAACCAAAAACAGGAGCAAATAAAAAAAAATGGGAACAGCTCGACACGCCCGAACTGGGCCAGCCTATAGCCACGCCCTGAGTCCTGTCCGGCCGCAGCCGGGCCCACCTGGCCTCCAATGCGATGTACCTGGGCCGATGCAAACGGAGCCCACTTTGCACACGCGGTGACCCGGTGCCGGCGGGCGGCTCCTCGGCGCACAGTTGTTCCCCACCTCGTCCGGTGGCCGGGGGGCGGAGGCCAGGAAGGCAGGAAGGGGATCGGCTAGGGTTGCGTTCGGTGACCTCTGTTCTGACCCCGCAGCTCCCCCAGGAGGCCGACGATTGAAGCTGCCGTGAGCCCGTGACTCCGGCGCAGCGGCGGCGTAGAGTACGCTGCCTCCGCCCGCGGACGGAGGCCAGGGAAGCAGGGCCGTGGACGCGCTCTCGCAAGGTACGTCGTGCAAATTAACTTTCTGGGTAACGAATCGTCCGAATCGAGAATGGGGCGCGTGCCGCGTACATTCAGATGTCGTTGGATCACTTGTAGTATAATGACAATCGGATTGTAAACCCTCGTATAATTTGGGCTACAGATTAGCGTCGGCGGCACACAAAACCTTGGGATGCACTAGTACTAGTCGTACGGTTTCACAGATTGTGGTGCACTAGTACTAGTCGTATACCTAACTAATTAGCAGGCATGACTCCAGTGTTATGTATCGCTCAATGTTCAGCAAGCAAAAGGAAATGGTGAATTGAAGTTACGTTGATTTTTCTTTTCTGAAAAGGGTTACAGCGGAGTCGAGAATTTCGAATTTTCATTTTATTAATATTGCTTCAGTTTAAACAGTCCCACAACATTACATACTTTTATATCTCCAAGAAATAGAATAACCCTTAATCTTAGAATATCTTGTAGACCCAATTATGAGTTTATGACTCATACCTAGAGCAGAAGCTTATTTACTCGACATGTTGCCAAACCCGGACAGCAACCTAATCTGATCAAAGTTGACATAAACAGATACGTAAATTCGAGTAGTACTAGCCAAAATACCTCGATAGGACTATCTGATCATACAACACCCCTACACCAAAGAACGCACTGAAGGCAATCGCGAAAGCCACCTTGTAATCGGTTTGTTTTGTTGACAGAATAGCGGCCGGAGGTGCTTCTTCTGAACCACATTTGTGAATGAGCATAGACCCACAGAGCTTTGTATTCCCATCGAAGCTAGAACTCTCAAATGTGTTAAACTGGCCTCCAGATGGAATAGGACCTTCTAGATCATTGTCAGAAATGTTAAATGCAGCAAGGAAGTGCAGGCTGTTCAATGCAGCTGGGATTGCACCTATGAGTTTGTTGCTGGATAAATCTAGCACTCGCAACTTTGTGAGGTTGCAAATCGATTGGGGGATCTGTCCTGATAACTTGTTGAAGCTGAAATCAAGTACACCAAGCATTTTCAACTGACCAATCAGTGAGGGAATCACACCTGTGAAGTTGTTGTTGCTTAGATTCAACACTACAGGGAAAGATGTATCCGCAAGGTATCGAAGTGATGGATCAATATAAAGAGGCAGCTCAAAGACCCTTGGTCCCAAATGGCTTGAGTTGTCAGTTGATTTTAGCATTGACATCTCTATCAAGGTTAATGGGATTTCTCCTGTAAGATGGTTGTTTGACACATCCATAAAGAAGAGTTGGCCTAGGGAGTTAAACCAGCCTGGTATTGGGCCAGTGAGTTGATTGCCTCTTAAAACTAACATCTCCAATTTTGTGAGCCTTGATATCCATAGAGGTATTTTTCCCGACAATTTGCATTCTCCGATATCCAAAACTTGAAGATTCTCGAAACCATCAATTTTGTCATCCTGTGGCATTATCTCTCCTTTGAAGATGTACCCAAGAAGCAGGGTGCTAATGTTCTTGCTGCTCTTAAGGATCTGAAGTGCATTTGTAATGTTTGTGAAATTGTTTTTACCAAGTGACAAGAAGGAGAGATGCTTCAGATTGCTTATTTTCGAAGATAGCTGCCCATGTAAGTTGTTGCTAGAAAGCCGCAGTGCAGTCAGATTACTGCATGAGTACATGCTTTCTGGAACTGTACCGGTGAAGTTGTTTGACCAAAGATCTAAAGTTTTTTGATTGGGCAGGTTGGAGAAATTGACCTTGCTTAGTCCTCCACTAAATTTGTTGCACTTGAGGTCAATTGTTTTGAGATTTGTGCAGTTGCTCAGAGTCGACGGTAGCTCCCCTGACAGGTTGTTGTGGCCCAATTGGAACTTCTCTAATCTCTTTAGCTGACCTACAGAATCTGGAATCCTACCATTGAAGTTATTCCACCCAAGATCAAGGATTCGTAGATTTCTGAGGCTTATTGTGCCTGCACTATCAAGAACACCATGTAAATCATTGTTAGGAAAAGAGAGGTATTCCAACGAGGTCGCATTGAAGAGTTCATCTGGGAGTGTTCCACTGAGGTTGTTGTAGCCAGCTCTGAGCACTCTCAGCATGGAGCAATCACCAAGCCCTGGGGGAATGCTGCCACTCAGTTTGTTGAAACAGAGGTCAAGCACAGCGAAGGATGGTGAGCTATTGCACAAGTCATTTGGCATCGGCCCAGTAAAGCTGTTATTGCTGGCATTCAGTGCTATCAGGTTATCCATTGTCTTCCATATGGTGGATGGAAATGGTCCTGTAAGTAAGTTGCTCGAGTCATTCAGTACCTGCAGAGGCCGGGCAGAGTTTGAAGATGGCAGTTCATGCAGAGCTCCTGTCAAGCGGTTGAAACTGACGTCAAGGACAATGAGGCTGCTGGATGACACCAATTCCAGTGGCAAGCCACCGGACAACAAGTTACGCGACAGATTGAGACGTAACAGGCCAGTGAGGTTGCCAAGGAATGGTGAGATGGACCCCTCAAGACCTTGAGAACCCAGCGAAACATCAGTGACCGTCCTATCACGACTGCAGGTAATCCCCTCCCAGCTGCAGCAGTCTGTGTTGGTCCGCCATGACACCGTGAGGCCACCGTCTTGCAAGAGCCCAGCAAGGAACTGGATAAGGGAGCTCTTCTCCTGCTCCGTGCAAGAGCTGGTGGGAGAAGCCAATGAGACTAGTAGCACAATACTCAAACCAAAGAAAGGTATGGGAAATCGGTTCCTATGTGAGCGACTGAGCATCTGCATGGTTTCTCGGGAAACTAGGTTGGATACTAGAGGTTTAAGCTTTGGTCTGCCAGGAGAAGTGCTAAATCTGATGAAGAAAGAGTAACAGAGGAAAGGAACAACCTGCTCTGGTCTCCATTTTGTTTGATCCGTCCTGGTCTTTACTGATGAAAATAAAGTTTCGGTCAAGGATTAGCTGTTGTTGCGTATCTGCTGTAGTTTATTGGTAAGCCTGACTTCCAAGAAGGAATTGTCGTTTAGTACTTAACCTGTCAGCTTCGTTTACCAGTTTTACGTGAAGGGGTAGTTTATTGGTATGCATTTTTTTACATCCGAGCAACATCACGTACGTAGGTGGGTTGTATTTTGTTTGATTTCAACGGTCTGGTACTTTTTTTTGAACCTATATGATGACAATGACTTCCCTTTGTTTAAAAAACCCACCCACCAGGTGCAACTGAATCAGCAGGAATTGTACTTCTGTGCCATCTTATCTGATCGTGCATAGTAAACAAGTGGTGCCTGTTGTTCTTTCTTTCTTCTAAGTGACTTGAGTTGACAGTTGATTTTAGCATTGGCATCTCTATCAAGGCTAATGGGATTTCTCCTATAAGGTTGTTGTTTTGACACATCTATAAAGGAGAGATGGTTTAGGGAGTTGATCCAGCCTGGCATTGGTCCGGTGAGTTGATTGCTTCTTAAAATTAACATCTCCAAATTTGTGACCATTGATATCCGTAGAGGTATTTTTCCAGATAATTGGCAACCATCCATGTCCAAAACCTAAAGATTCTCAAAGCCATCAATTCTGTCATCCTGTGGCATGAGCTCTCCTCTGAAGTTGTGCGCAATAAGCAGGCTGGTAAGATTCTTGCTGCTCTTAAGGATCTGAATTGCATTTGTGATGTTTGTGAAATTGTTTCTACCAAGTGACAAGAAGGACAGATACTTCAGATTGCCTATTCTCGATGAGAGCTGCCCATGTAAGTTGTTTCTAGATAGCCGCAGTGCAGTCAGATTACTGCACGAGTACATGCTTTCTGGAACTGTACCGGTGAAGTAGTTGGACCAAAGATCTAAAGTTTTTAGATTGGGCAGGTTGGAGAAATGGACATTGACAAGTTGTCCACTGAATTTGTTGCTCCTGAGGCCAATTCTTACGAGATTTGTGCAGTTGCTCAGGGTCGATGGCAGTTCCCCTGACAGGTTGTTGTAGTGCAAATGAAACTCCTCCAATCTCTTGAGCTGACCTATAGAATCTGGAATCTTGCCATTGAAGTTATTCCATCCAAGATCAAGGGTATGGAGATTTCTGAGGCTGATTATGCGTGCACTATCAATAATACCGTGTAGATTATTGTTAGGAAAAGAGAGGTATTCCAACGAGGTTGCATTGAAGAGTTCATCTGGGAGTGTTCCATTGAGATTGTTGTAGCCGGCCCTGATCACTCTCAGCATGGAGCATTCACCATGCCCTAGGGGAATGCTGCCACTGAATTTGTTGAAGCATAGGTCAAGCACCGTGAAGGATGGTGAGCTATTGCAGAAATAAGTTGGTATCTGCGTATCGCCCCAGTGAAGCTGTTATTACTGGCGTTGAGTGTTATCAGGTTATCCATTGTCTTCCATATGGTGGATGGAAATGGACCTGCGAGTAAGTTGCTCGAGATACTCAGTACCTGCAGAGGCCGGGCAGGGGTTGAAGATGACAGTTCGTGCAGAGCTCCAGTCAAGCGGTTGAAACTGACGTCAAGTACAATGATGCTGCTGGATGACACCAATTACAGTGGCAAGCTACCGGACAGCGAGTTGCGCGACAGGTTGAGACGTAACAGGCCAGTGAGGTTGCCAAGGAACGGCGAGACGGACCCCTCAAGACCTCGAGAAGCCAGCTCAACATCAGTGACCGTCCTATTGGGGCTGCAGGTGATCCCTTCCCACCTGCAGCAGTCTGTGTCGTTCCGCCATGACACCATGAGGTCGCCGTCTTGCGAGAGCCCATCAAGGAGCTGGATGACACCATGACACCATGACACCATGACATCTGGGAGCTCTTCTCCTGCTCCGTGCAAGAGCTCGTGGGAGAAACCAAGGAGACTAGTAGCACAATGGTCAAACCAAAGAAAGGTATGGAAAACTGGTTCCTGTGTGAACGACTAAGCGGATGCATGGTTTTCTCCAGAAACTAGCTTTGGTCCGCCAGGAAGAAGTGCTAAATTATCTGATGAAGAAAGAGCAAGAGAGGAAAGGAACAACCTGCTCTGCTCTCCATTTTCTTTGATCCGGTCTCTGGTCGTTAGTTATAAAAAGAAAATTTGGGTTAAGGATTAGCTTGCTATTGCTTGGCTTATCTACTGTAGTTTATTGGCAAGTCTGACTTCCAAGCAGGAATTGCCGTGTTAATACCTAATCTGTCCGTTTCTCTTACCAGTTTTGCATGAAGGGGTCGTTGCTGAACAATGCATGAGTTTTTTACACTTGGGTAACATCACGTATATAGCTTCGTTGTATTTGGTTTGACTACAGCAGGTCTGAAAGTTTTTTAACAACTTATTGACAACGACTTCCCTTTTTTTACATAAAAAATACACCCACTAGGTGCAACTGAATCAGCAGGAAACTGAACTTATGTGCAGATGTCTATTGTTCTTTTTTTTTCTTCTAAGACCGAATAAGAAGCAAGCTCATCTCATTGTCACCCATAGTTAAGATTTCTTTCTTTCTGTAGATGTAATTTAACAAGAATCAGTCTCACTTTATTAATTTTTATCCATAAATAAGCTATCCATGCCGTATGCACTTTATTTTTTTGCAAAATATTAATCTTCTATTGCAACAGGAAATGATTCCTGGAAGTACAAGCCAAGCCGCAACTCGTAGCCAATAGTTATGTAGTGCGTCAACAGAACCTTTTGAGGGCCAATGAAAAGGACCTCTTTGATTTGTGGGATTCTAAACTTGCAGGAACAGGATAAAGTAAAACTGCAACTTCATGCCACCTTGGATCCTGTGTTTGAATACTGGTGCCTTAGCTATGTTTTTATGTGGGCCTTGTTTCTAGTTGTTTATCTGTCATTGATCAGTGTAGAGTGGTCAATTTGGCCGTTAGGAACTCTCGGAGACATTGTTTGAGCGCTGTGAAACAACCTTGTCCCAAAAATTGGGATATTTATTCTTACTTGATATGTCATCCCAAAAGTTATGGTTTTGTGATATTTATTCTTACTAATTCAGGGATTTCAGAAAACGGCAGTCATTGCCATGCAAATGAAAGATACATGATGTGTTTTTCCTGCTATTGATCACACTCATCATTAATTTGAGAATCTTTCCTCCAAGTTTTAGTCAAGTAGACCGGCCCAAGAGAGAAAAAAAGAGGGCTAGCCCTGGCGCAGCGGCTGCTTGAAGTTTGGAGTGCACTACATGCGCCAGCGGAATGATGCTAGGGAAGCAGGGCCTTTGAGTTGTTGCCGTGCGCTCCCAAGGTACGTCACTCAATTAACTTGTTTCGAAAAGAATGGTGCGCGTAGTTACAAGTTCGTTTTGTGGGTACTCAAAAGATTGTGATGCACTCCTCACAGTAGGTGCTCCATTGTTGTAGCGGCTGCAGTCTCTCGTTTTAACCAACTCTGAGAAGATTTTGTGATGGATTTTTGGACGTGCTGCTTTGTACGTGTGACAACTTATGGTTAGCGGTTGACTGGTACTTAACCGTACATTTTATTTTGTTCATTACTTACCCTTTAACCTAATTTTTTTGCATGGCTCCATTGTTGTTGTTTAGCAAGCAAAGGAAATAGTGAACTTAAACTTACAGTGATTTTTCTGTTCTGAAGAAAGTTATAGAGAGCCCCAAAAAGGTCAGGGTATCCATTGCATTAATACGGATTCAGTTTAAATTGTCCCACATTATTACATATACTCTTACATCTCCATGAAATGGAATCACTCTTAACCCGAAATTTATTTGTAGACCTATTTTTTTTTTTTGAAACCCTTGTAGACCTAATTATGACCTGCACATAATTTGCTGGACATGTTGCTAAACCTGAATAGCAACCTAACCAGAACGAAATTTACATAAACTGATATGTAAATTGGAGCAGTACTACCCAAAATACCTAGATAGGACTATCTGATCATACAACACCCCTACACCAAAGAACGCACTAAAGGCAATCACAAAGGCCACCTTGTAATCTGTTTGTTTTGTTGACAGAACAGTGACCGGAGGTGCTTCTGCTGAACCACATTTATGAATGAGCATAGACCCGCAGAGCTTTGTATTCCCGTCGAAGCTAGAAGTCCCAAATGTGTCAAACTGGCCTCCTGATGGAATAGGACCTTCTAGATCATTGTCAGAAACGTTAAACGCTGCAAGGAAGTGCAGGCTGTCCAATGCAGCTGGGATTGCACCTGTGAGATTGTTGTTGGACAAGTCTAGGACCTCCAGGCTTGTGAGGTTGCATGTTGATTCTGGGATCTGTCCTGTTAAGTCGTTGAAGCTCAAATTGAGTGAATGGAGGAATTTCAATTGACCGATCGTCAATGGGATCTCACCAGTGAACTTATTGTTGCTTAGATCCAGCAATTTAGGGAAAGCCAAAGGTTGGCGATATTGATGTGATAGAGTTGGATAAACAGGCAGTATGAAGACCCTTTGGTTCGAATTGGCATCTGCTTTTGCTGACTCTAGCATTGGCATATCGGTCAATGTTGTTGGAATTTCCCCCGTGAGGCTGTTGTTTGATATGTCAAGGTAGAAGACATAGCTTAGAACTTTGATCCAGTCTGGTATTGATCCTGTGAGCTGATTGTTAGACAATATTAGGATCTCTAAATTTGCTAGCTTTGATATCCAGAAAGGTATTTTCCCGAATAATGGGCAATCACTTATACCAAGAAACCGAATATTTTCAAAACTGCCAATTGTGCCATCCTCTGGCATGGTCTCATGCCTGAAGTTACGCCCAATAAGAAGGGTGGTGAGGTTCTTGGAGCTTTCAAGAATCTGAAGTGCATCTGTTATGTTTGTAAGATTGTTATTGTAAAGTGACAGGAACGATAGGGACTTCAGATTGCCGAGCCCTTTTGCTAACTGGCCATGGAACTTATTGGAAGATAGTCGCAGTGCAGTTAGATTTCTGCAAGAGTATATACTTTCTGGAATTGTGCCATCGAAGTTGTTCCGCATAAGATCTAAAGACATTAGATTCGGTAGGTTGGAAAAATTGACCTTGATGAGTTGTCCGCTGAAATTGTTGTAGTTGAGGTTGATGGTTATGAGATTTGTGCAGTTTGTTAGAGTTAATGGCAGCTCCCCATACATGATATTATTGTTCAAAAAGAGTTCCTCCAATCTCTTGAGATGGCCTATAGACTCCGGAATCTTGCCACTAAAGTTGTTCTCTCCAAGATCAAGGGTAACCAAAAAAGTGAGTTTGGCAATATTTGTGTCTTGAAGTGCTCCTTGTAAACCACTCCTGGGAAAAGAGAGGAACTCCAAAGAGGTAGCATTAAAGAGTTCGTCTGGGAGAGTCCCGCTGAGGTTGTTGTGGCCAACCTTGAGCACTCTGAGCTTGGAGCAGCTACCTAATTCAGGTGGAATGCTCCCTCTAAATTGGTTGTAAGAGAGCTCAAGCACAACCAAGAACGGAAAGCTGGTGCAAAAATGAGTCGGTAGTTGCCCAGTAAAGCTGTTGTTGCTTGCGTTGAGTGCGACCAGGTCTTTCATGGCCCCCCATGTGGAGGATGGAAACTGTCCTGTAAACAAATTGCTTGAGATGTTCAGTACCTTCAATGGACTCACTGGGGTTGAAGATGACATCTCATTCAATTCTCCGTCTAGGTGGTTGAAGCTTATATCGATGGCGATGATGCTGCCGGAAGATACAAATTCTTGTGGTAGTCCACCGGTAAGCAGGTTGTTTGACAGATTGAGTCGCAACAATCCGGTGAGGTTGCCAAGAGTAGGCGAGATATACCCCTGAAGACCCTTGGAAGCCAGCGAGACATCAGTAACCGTACCATCCATGTTGCAGGTGATCCCTTCCCACATGCAGCAATCTGTGCTGTTCCGCCACGACGCGGCAAGGCCACCATCCTGTGAGAGCCCAGCGAGGAACTTGACGAGGGAGGCCTTCTCTTGCTCTGTGCAGGAGCTACTGATAGAGGCCAAGGACATGAGCATCACAAGAGCAATGCCAAGGAAATTTATCGGTAATTTTGTGTTGTATCTCATGCGTTGAAGCTGGAGTGGCTGCATGGTTTTCGTATGAAACTAGCATATGGAAAGCAGATGCTTATTCTTTAGCTGGCCACTTCTATTATAGAGCATTCCCTCCTTGGACTAGTTACTAGTAGCAAGTAGGTTGCCCTGCAATGACTGAATTTATTGAGTCCGCCACCCCAGTGTGTGGTTGCAACTAAATTCTACATGGACCTTTGTTTCCTGATCTTAATGATATGACGTGTAGCTCGCATGTTTTGCTGAAACAAAAGGAGACCAGATGCTTATATTGTGCCCTGACTGGCTACAGCGTCAACGGTCTTGTCAGGGAACATTTTGAGGGCAAGATTGGCCATGTTATAGTTTAATGGACCTGGTGCTCTGTTATATGAATCTGTTAAATTTGTTTGTGCTCACCTGAAATCAATTTCTTGTTGCTAGGTGCATCATCACACAGAAGGAAATGATGATTCAAACTTGTGTTTACTTTGGAGAATTATCTAGAATAGATTTGCTGATTAATGTGTCAGATCTTCCCCCCTTTTTTTAACGTATCTATCAGGTTCTGTGTAGTGTTGGAGTTGATCTTGTAAATATTTGCTAGTGATGGCTTTCTGTACTGTTAAATTCAACAGGATAGCACTGCAATGCTATGTGGAGAAATTTCTCGTGTACACTGAACAGCGTTAGCTGTCAGTCTCCAGGAACCGTCCCGTGAGAAAGGAGCTGGTGGTAGGCCAAGGCCCAAGGAGATGAGGTGCACAAGAGCAAGGCTCATGGAAGAAGTATGGTCATTTTTCTGATGTACGTCATGTGTGGAAACTGTTGTGGCCGCGTAAGTTTCGTACGACGCAAGCATGTGAACCAGATACTTTTTCTCAGCTGGTTGCTTCTATCAAGGAGGAGGCCCCTCTTTCACGCCCTTCTGGTGTTCTTTCTCGAATGGTCGCTTTTGCACTTAAGTTGCACATAAACCTTTGCTCACTGATATTAATGGTGTGACTGTGACATGCAGCTTGCTTGTTGTGGAAAAGGAAAAGGGATGCCTCTGCTGTGCCCTGGCTATGTAAATCGTCAAAAGTCTAGTCAAGGAAGACTTCAGAGTCTGGTGACAAAAAGAAGGGCAAGTTTGTAGCCTCACGGGATGCTGTGACCTGGTGTTCTTTGCCTCTTTTGTCACGCAGGCGTTGCCTGGTGCGTAAGTCTACTGTTGTTTTGCCTCTTCACTCATGGCGCGTCATTCTGGAACATTGATTGTGAACTCAAGTAGACAACATAGCGTGCAAGGACTTGCAGTGGCAGGATGATTAATTCAGACAAATCGCAATCGGGCTGGTTGCTGTCCAGTTTAATTGAACATATAGTCGGTGTAAAGAGTTGTATTTCTTTTGGGATAATACTAGATCTGTTCTGATATTTAGGTGATGCTGTTTTGACGCAATCTTCCGACTTATTCGTATGACGTTGATCATGAGGGTTTGATCCAAACAGACTATCCAGAGCATCAAGGAACAGCAGTCGGTGGGAGTTCCTTTCTTTAGGCCTTGTTCATTTAATCCTCCTCTCACGGGGATTGGAGAGGATTGGAGGAGATTTTGGCTTGTATATAGGGTATTTAATCCCCCTCAATCTGCCAATCCCCACCAAATCCACCTCAACCGAACAAGGCCTTATTGAAATCACAGCCTTGGAAGCAGCTTGTAGCATCTGGATTTGCAGCAATGGCCGAATGGCTTCATGAACATTGAGCTGGCAACAATTTTTTACCGAAAAAGGCTTTCGCCCCGTTTTATATATAAAGCAAAGATCAACAACAACCCGATACAAACGCACGCCAACACGCACACACCCAAGGCATGATACATAGGCGCTGATCGTAGCAACATCACCCCTAGCACTACAAAGATTTCAAAGATTTCAATATACTATATACATTTGTATGTAGTCCATATTAAAATCTCTATAAGACTTATATTTAGGAAAGGAGGGAGTACAAGACGCAGCAGCAGCAACAACAACAAAGCCTTTAGTCCCAAACAAGTTGGGGATAGGCTAGAGGTGAAACACGTAAGATCTCGCGACCAACTCATGGTTCTGGCAAATAGATGGCAAGCTTACACGCACCCCTGTCCATGGCTAG
>CBMN010136481.1:46-15185 GCA_000582825.1 Hordeum pubiflorum | reverse complement strand
TAAAACCTTCTTCCTTAATCAATGAAATGGCAAGTCTTTTGCCTTGTTTCAAAAAAAAAAAAAACTTGGAACATGTTTGTAGGTTTCGGGCCGCGGGTGTTGATCGACCGAGGCCTACCCATGCATCGACTGCACGCATGTTCTGCGCGCGACTGCATGCATGTAGGTATGCAAAGAACCTAATTAATTAAGCCAGGTGGACGGACGATAGGATATCAATCATCGCCGCACTAGTGTAGTGTACGTGTTACTTGTGGATTTACAAAACACACACGTACGGCCGGTGCATCTTTGTTGTATGAATGCATGGCAAGTGTTAGCACAAGGCTCCTTCTTCTCCAATCATCGGCCAGGAGCAGATATAGAGCCAGCTAAGAGCATCTTCAGCCACGACTTGCAAATCCGGCCCCTCAAACGTTCCGTTTTGAACTCATATTTTTTCGTCTGTGCAACCGCATCTTTCATATTTTTCTTCATATGTCCGGTCACTTGCACGTGATTGGTGGAAAAAAAAGAGAGAAAAAGAAAAGAATGAATAAAGAAAGAGAAAGGTGGTCCGGGGTGGGGTCGTGTCCTACGTGGCGGACTGACCGGGCGCGTCCGCGACCCCATGTTGTCCTCATATTTATGATGAATATGAGGTTTGTCGGTCAGTCCGGGCGTTTGAGATGGATATGAGGGGTCCGTCTGGATCGCTTTTTCATGACCGGTCAGTGACTGGGCGGGCTATCTGGACGTTTGAGGAGAGTATGAGGGATCCGGCTGTAGTTGCTCACCACAGCAGGAGCTTAAAGCGAACGCATCAACTGTATACACCACGTACACATTCGTCCACACGTACATCTTTTCTCAGGTGTCACACGGTGGCTCCGGCCGTGCCATGCATTGTTTAAACCAGGCATTGTGTGGCCTGGTGCTTGGGCACATGCATGCATGATCGCGCAGGACACTGGCCGTAAGATACTACGTACATCAGATGATCAATCATGAGAGAACGTGCATGCATGCATGGACGACCGTCGACTAACTAGTAGTTGTGGCCTTGTGGGTAGTGGGTGTCTCCATGGACCATAGACGCATGTGTGCGTACGTACGTACCGGAGTTGTTATTACTAGTGAGAGATGCTTTTCTATGTGATTGGTGTTGGAAACTTGGAATCTATTGCGTTCATTGAGTGATCTGAAAGCTTTTAAGATGCTGGGAAGTTCTAGCCATGACTCGTAAGCTAGCTAGCTAGTAGGGGCCGGCGGCTCGAGTGAGCGCCATGCACGATCACATCCCGTCTCACAAGACGGACTTGGCCATTTCCACACTCTTCGATCTCCCAATTTTAAAACGTCCCTCTCCGAGGTCCCATCACTTTGAAAGCGATCAATCTGATGCGTACATACACAAGTTGATCACCTACATGGCTATATACGTATGCCTAGCTTAGCTAGTACTTCCTCTGTAAAGAAATATAAAGCGTTTAGATTACTAATGTAGTGATCTAAAGTAGTGATCTAAACGCTTTTATATTTCTTTCCGGAGGGAGCAGAAGGAAGGTGCCGTGGCTGTGTGTTTACAATACAAGGGCGACCGTCTACCAGGAGCAGGACCGGAGATTGGGTCACGATCGACGACGTGTTACCATCCGTCCGTGGCCGGACCCCGGCCAGGGGAAAGCGCGCAACAGGAGCATGAATCAATGTGCCGTACGTAGGTACGCATGTGTGCTGGGTACAATTAGGATGATGCATCATGCGTCTCGTTTAGGAGCATGCATGAATCAATGGGGCTGTTGTTTTCCTGGCGACGTGTTACCATCCGTCCATGCCCGGACCCCGGAGACCAGGGCAGCCAGCGGCACAAGAATCCGTACGTAGTGCGCGCCTGTTGGGGCCGGTGTGACCAGGAGCAGCTGATGGTATCCTCTGGGTGGTAGTTTGGTTTGTGCTACGTGGTACGGTCTGCGCCATGAGGAAGCAGCGGACGAATGCGATTGGTTCTTAATGGACCGAGACGAGGAACCAGGCTGCCCTGCTCGTCGGACCTGTACATACATACAGCAAAGCAACACATATGTATCCAGGGACAGCCAAGGCCTGAAAAGGACTGGGACTGGGCAGTTTCCATGTACCACCGGCGCCAGAGGCGAAGCTAGCTTCTGAATTACGTCTAGGGCTAAGTTTTTTTTTTATTTATTTATTTATTTATTTTTAGAAATGGAGGTTGTCCCCCGGCCTCTGCATCATGACGATGCATGCGGCCATACGTCTAGGGCTAAGTACCTTGAATAATGCAATTACAAGGACCATTCTCACTAGGCCAAGGGCTATAGCCCCACATGTCATAGGCATGTCCCCGCCCCTGACCGGCGCATGGTCTAGGTAGCAGGTACTTCGTGGCTATCTGGATGGAGATGGAAGCCCTAGATCAGGCGACCATTGATAAAATTGACTATTGCATGTGAACGTGTTTCGACCTCAAATGCACCCGCCTTGTATAAAATCAAAAATAATACTATTAAACAAACTCAAAAAATTGTGATTTTTCTGGCAACGTACATTGTTGAATCTTCCACATGCTTGCAATTTTTCATGAAGAAAACCGCTGTTAATGCATTGTAAGAAAAAACAGAATTGTTGCTCCAAAATGTTCAAAAAAATAATACTCTCTCCGTTACTTAATATAAGACATTTTTTGACACCGCCATTCTGCCATAGTGTCAAGAAACATCTTATATTAAGTTACAGAGGGCGTAGTTTTTTTTTTTGAAGCATCGATTTTTTTTCACCTAGAGCATTAGGAATGTATTTTCTTCACAAAAATGTACATATACGTAGAACATTCAGCATGTCTGTTGCTAAAAGACAGTGCACCTTCTGATCCATATTAATTGACGCTAACTTAGTGCAACTTTGTACCAAAGATGTACTAAGGCAACATCTTTTTTTTTTACTCTTTATGAGGATGCATTTGAGCTCGTGAGCAAAAACCCATGTCCCTTATGTCTTTTTTTGTCAAAGGTAGTTTAAGTAACAATAACAATTTTGCTCAACACGGGCTGTCCACACTACGAACTGGGCTACCAGTTTGATACACGTCAAAGAAAGAAAAACGGAACACGAACAAAAGGTAATTCAGAGTCAACGCAAATGACTATGCGACTATGGGGCCCCATGCCTTCTCGGCCTCTCCCCTGCCCCCAACAAAAAATTGTTTGCCATGGATAATAAATTCTTTATTCTTAAATAATTGCAACCCTTCCTCTTCATGCAACTATAACACATCATCAAGTCATGTATGTGGTCATAAGTTATAATATGTGCACTAATCTATTCATGCAACTATGCCAACTCAGCAACCATGCATGTTAATTTGTTTCACTTATTGTTGTGCGGGCATAGACGGTCATGTTACACATTTTTGCAGCATGACCTAAATATATTTGTATGTGGTACAATTGGAGCAAATATATGTATATAATGTTACACAGTTTTGTTTAAAATAGCACCCCATTGACTTCAATCCAATAGATTTATCTTTTTATACCTCATTTTATCACATGATTCATATACTTTATTGTTTTCAAAATATATCCCGGAATAGTTTTAGTTTTCTAGCATCTATTTATGGATATGTTATACCAAAGTTTCCGCAGCAACGCGCGAAGCATTATCTAGTTATACTTTGTAAAGCGAACATTTTTCTTTTTCGCCGGACTTCCATAATAAGGTCGATATTGTCACACAGACCAAAAAAAAGAATATTAAAGAAGAGAAGCTAGATTTCTTTTAGGTATTATAAAAGGCGCTTGAGCTTCTTTTTGAGACAAAAAACACGCTTGAGCTTTTTTTGAGAAAAAAACACGCTTGAGCTGAAAACCC
Source organism: Hordeum pubiflorum (assembly GCA_000582825.1). Classification (NCBI taxonomy): domain Eukaryota; kingdom Viridiplantae; phylum Streptophyta; class Magnoliopsida; order Poales; family Poaceae; genus Hordeum; species Hordeum pubiflorum. Next base: position 11,315 of record CBMN010136481.1, on the reverse strand, counting down.
TCTGAACTTGGGCCGAAGGTCCATGATGTGTAGCAGCTAGGAGCTGGCGGCCCAACCAAGAGACCCTTCAAGATCAAACCGAGTGCAAGAGCTACGCGAATGCTATGTCTCGCCGAAATCACTAGTTAAGAAGCACTCTTTGCAAATGTCAATCTCACCTTTTCCGGTTGTGACAAGTGGCGCACTGCATGTGCGCCACTTATCGTAACCTGTGAGTTTTCTCTTTTCACGTAGATTCGTTTATTCAAACTTTTTATCTCTTAAACCGTGCGTCCAAATCTCTAACTATTTTCATCGTTGAATTCCTCACGTTGAGATCTTCAAAACTAGATCCCATGTTGATAGGTTTGGTCGAACTTTTCTTTTACGAAAAACCCCTACCCGGAGCACCTTTTTTTCCTTTCTGAAAAATGCACGACTGTGCCTCTCGCGGAATCAAATCCGTGCCTCCACTAGAAGTAAACCCGTGCCTCTCGCGAAAAAAAAACATGATTTTTTTTCCGTTTTCGAGAGGTGCCGTGCTTCTTGCGCAAGCAAATCCGTGCCTCTCTCGGAAGAAAAAAAGAAGATTTTTTTGTTTCCGAGAGGCACAACCATGTCTCTCGCGGAAGCAAATCCGTGCCTCTCGCGAAAGTAAAAAAAATACGCTTTTTCCGTTTTCGAGAGGCACGGTCGTGCCTCTCGTGGAAGCAAATCCGTGCCTCTCGCGAAAGCAAATCCGTGTCTCTCGCGAAAACAAAAGAAAACCCATTTTTTGCGAAAAAAGAAGTTCAGTTTTTTTTGTCCAAAAGCTAAGAAACACCCGTGGAAAACCAAAATGCCGAAAAAGAAGGAAAACGTCTAAAAATCAGAAAACGCGTGCGATAAATAAAACAACAAAAATCAGATGGAGCACCCAGAGCACGACACGTGACGCGCTCTCAGCCCACCCCAGATGACCCTTAGGAAGCTCCCAAAGAAGCGCTCGTTAATTAGACGCTCCCATGTCTCGCTCATAGCAAGATGTATCCGTCGTGCTGCAGCTATGTCTGTACAGCGCGGGCATATGGGCCGGCTCAATAACATGTACTTGTTTCGTTTGTTTGTTCGTTGATAGTTCGCTGATATGTTCGTTCGTTTTTTTTTTGTTTATTCTCTTTTTTTTTCTTGTTTCTTCTGTAGTTTGCTCTATTTTTTTCTTTTTGTTTCATTTTGTATTTTTTGGATTTCTGTATCTGGACGGCATTCTTAGGTTCTTTATGTCTTTTCACCGGTTTTCTTTGTTTTATTCCTGGTTTTGTTGGTTTATTTTTCTTTTTTCCTTATGTTTAGTTCTCCATTTCATTGTTTGTTCTTCATTTATTTTCTATTTACTTTATTTTTCATTGGTTTTCTTTGGTCTTGTTAGCCTTCTTTGTCTTTTCTGGATTTCTTTCTTTATTGGGTCTCTTTTTTTCTTTGTTTCTCTTTCGATTTCGTTGGCTTCTTTTCTGTGTCAACAGATGTCTACTTTTTTCAGTACACATACTACCTTTTTCGAATATGTCAGTAACATATTTTATATACAGGTTTAAAATTTTGGAAACTTCTTATTAATAATTTTTGAAAACTACTTTGTTATGTATAATTATTTCTATATACACTGGTATAAATGTATTCCACGTTAAATAATATTCAAATACAACCTTAATATTGTTTTAGTACTTGGGCAATGTTTTTTAATACACGGCAAACATTTTGTTAATGGGAATAAACATTTTTAGTCACACAATGTACATCTTTTGTATACACTAGGAACATTTTTTCTTACACGTTTAACTTTTTTAAATATATATTCCATATATTTTTCATACACATTATATTTATTTTGTATAAAATTTTGTCTACATGATGACATTTTATTTTATACATATTTGAATGATTTCTTAAATATTTTTAAATACTTGTTCAAACTTTTTCAAATGCTTGATTAACATTTTTCAAATATATGATCAACCTTTTAAATAAACATTGTGTATGTTTTGGTATACATTTTTCATATACATGAGAAACATTTTCCTATATGCATTTTACATTTTTAAATGCTTGGTTACCAGTTTTTAAATTGTTTTATGTAAAGTGTTTTTTGTAATAAATATATACAGATAGAATATTCAAAACTTTAAAAAATAAAGCAAAATATGAAAACAACAAATGTGAATGAAAAAACTGAAAAAAAGGCAGTGTCTGACTCCCACGCGCTGGGCCGTACCAGTTTGGCAGGTGCCTGAGTCGAGCATAACATATGTCTCGTTATAAGCGAGAAATAGGCACGCCCGAAACCAACAGCTGAGTATAAGTCTTTGTTATTACGGGATAGACACATTTTACCTGTAATTGGAGAAACCCCAGCATGCCGTCACGCCTTTCAGCGAGTCTATGCAAAGCTGCAAACGTACGAGAAGATTTTCTTTTTCTTCTCTCTTTTTCCCCCTTTTGTTAATTGTTAGCTAGTTTTTGAAGTGCTATGAAAAAATATTTAGATATTTCTTACTAGAAATTTGCAGAAAGTACTAAGGGTATTTCTCTGAATCCAAAAATGACCTAGCCAAGAAAAGTTTACCAGTTAAATGAAATACGCCTTGTTTTCGGCTCATGTTTATGAAAGCAAGGTTCCATTTGCGAGACAAGCCACTTAAATAGGTGTCAAGTGGAAGTGCAGTGTTCGATGTGCATCTCCAATTTTTTTTCATGCAGGCTAAACAAGTCCATGCAATTTTAGTGAAGTGATTATAACTTTTACAATATTTTGTATTCATTAATAAAATGTCCATCATATTCAAAAAAATGTTCCTACCATTCAACCTTTTTTGAGAAGTTTAAAAAACAGTTCAAGACATTTTTAAAAAATCGTGCCATTCAAGGAAATGTTATGGACACTAAAATACACACGTTAAAACCAGTTTATTCATGAAAAATTAATTTCTTTAATGAAATATAAAAATAGAGCGTGCAATTTTTAATAAAATGTATGTAATATATAAAAAATATTCTCAATGTGTTTTAAAGGACATTCAGCATGCATTTAACATATATTTAAAATATGGACAACATGTATCTGAAAAATATTTAATGTGTATTAAAAAATTTCAACATGTATTCAAAATTGAAATAATAAAAAACAAAAATATAAAAACCGAAAAGAACCAAATAAACCTGTATAAAGATAGTACAATGAAAAGAAAACACCAAAATGAAACCTTGGCCGAAGTCGCACTAAACTGACAGTGATGCCTCCATCTGCTTGACTACTAGTCCATGTCCCTAAAAACAATCGCTATAAGAGAGCAGTATGTCCGATTTGAAATAGCATGAGAGCTATGTCTCACCTACTGCGTGACCGTGTAGTGCCTTGTAGTAAGTGATCCTTAGTACGGGTGAGCCCAATATAATGCATTTAGTGAGTAGTTTGCACAGGTTCGTGGAACCTCTAGCTGTTTTGGGAAGGTACCATTTTTTTTTTCTATTTTCTGTATTTTCCTTTTGCAGTTTTCAGAAGTTTTTCGTTTCATTTCAACTTTCTTTTTTCTATTTTCTGTATTTTCCTTTTGCAGTTTTCAGAAGTTTTTCGTTTCATTTTTTCTCCTTTTTTCAAATACATGTCTAGCTTTTACACATTCAATATATTTTATACTCAATCAATTTTTTATGCACGTTGAACATTTTTCAAATACAGGATGAACTTTTTTTTGACACTTATTAAATCGTTTTTGAAATACATTTTAAATATAATTAATACATTTCCAGAATTCCTTAATACATTTGGGAGATTTCAGATACGGTTTGAATATTGTTTCAAAATATTTGATGAACATTTTTATAAATACACATTGAAAAAAAATATCACACGTTGTACATTTTTCATATACACGGTGGATAGTTTTTCATACGATGAACTGTTTTTCTAATATATGATAAACCTTTTTAAAATACATGTTGAAATTTTTCTTGAATGGTACAAACATTTATTAAAACTTGCGCGAACAAATATTCACACTGTATGAACATTATTCACATACGTGAGTATTATTTTTAAAATGTGATGAACAATATTTTTCAATGATTTATCCATTTTTACAAATCACAAGGATAATTTTTTTTTACATTACATGAGTATTTCTTAATGTGCAGTGAAATTTTAAAAAGTTAGGCAAGATAATTTCCAGCGCAATATTTTAGAAAATTTTAAAATGTATATAGGAAGATAAAACAAACAAAATAAATCAAGGGAGCCAAGCAATAGATCCGCACTGGGCCGACTCACTACAGCATCCTTGAGATGAGAGCGGTCGTTCGGTCTCCCGAAACGATAATCACTAATTAAGGATACCATCTGCAAAGAGCGGTCGTTCGGTCTCCCGAAACGATAATCACTAATTAAGGATACCATCTGCAAAGGTCACAAGTATCTTCTCTGGTGGTGATAAATGGTGTACTGCTTGTGCAACACTCGTTAGAACCTGTGAGTTTTGTGCTTTTTTTGTAAATTCGTTTTTGAATTTTTTTTATCTTTTAAACCGTGCGTCTGAATCATGAACCGTTTTCACCGTTTGGTTTCTCGCATCGAGACCTTGAAAACTAGATCTCATGTTAATATGTTTGAATAAAAAAAATGAGAAAAATGGAAATCGGAAAACCAAAAAGAAAAGAAAAGTACAAATAAAAAAACAGAAACTGAAAGAAACAAAAACCAAAAACTGAAAAAATTCAGAAACAAAAAAACGATTACCGCAAAAAAGGAAGCACAAATGTGCTTCATGCGGAAGCAAATTATGTGTTTTTTTTTCCCGGAAAGCATAGGTGCACTTCACCATGAAGCATAACTATGCTTTTCACACTGTGTGCTTTATGTGACAAAAAAATTCCTGAAAAACTAAAAAATAACAAGGATAATCCTGAAAAACTTTGACATCATCCGCACAAAAGCCCCAAGACATCGACAAGCATTTTGAACCGTACAACAAGATTGCAAATATTTGTATTCACAAGAACTTTGCTTTCGTACAGTATGAGATGCAAGAGGATGCCCACGAAGTAGTTGTCAAGAAGACTGACAAGAGGAATGATTCAATTGCTTTGTTGAATGTTGTTGATCATTTCGAGTATGCACGATGCTGCAAGTTTTGTATGTCACCCAGTTTGGTGTCAAACGCATTTTCTCGCATTCACTTTGCTCTAGAGCCCTGGACATGCCATTGTTCCTATTACTGCATTTTAACAATGCATTGATTCTTCTGTCATGTGGGGTATATAACATCTTCATATTGGATTGCCTCCCTTATAGTTAGGTTATTTGGTCGCTGAGGTGTTGAATTCTCTGTTAAGTTATGTGAATAATGTGATACCTAATATGGGTTATTATGGTAGTTGAATTGGTCTTACCTCTTACGGTAATTATATCTTCATTAATATGAAAGCCAAGTTGCTATGGACTCCCTCCGTTTCAAAATAATTGAAGTTCTAGGCTTTTCGTAAGTGAAACTTGGTACAGTTCGACCAAATGTATAGAAATATCCGCAAAGATTTATGCTATCAAATATGAAAATATATTTCATAATTAAACTAATGGAATAAAATTGATTTTTAGATGTTGATATATTTTTGTATAGACTTGGTCAAATTTGATGAAGTTTGACTTAGGCTTTGTTTGGCGAGGTTTTCTAGCCCAAAGGGGGATGTGCATTGGAGGGGATTTGGTGATCCCCTTGCTGTCACCCAATCCCCTCTAATCTCCGCTACTCCCTCTTCCTAATTCCCTGCATTTGGTTAAACTCGTCCGATCTCCGCGCCTCGCATGACCTATGTAATTGCAATGCTTCCTTGTAGAGTTGATTTATAGATTTAGAAACTTCAAAAAATATGGTTGCCGCTAAAGATTTTGTCATTGTCTGTCCTGCTTCATCTTATCTGGAACTAGGAATAATAACCCCTCTTATATCATAATACATGGAATACACAAGTGGTGATCATTTTAGCGATAGTAGCTTCTAGGTTGTTTTTTTCTATGTAGTGCGATGTATCTGTAAACTGTAATATTGAGTGATTCGAAGGGTTTGAGAATCACATGGAGGTTTTTTTCGGCCGTGCTCTAGAAGAGCGAGGGAAGCGTGACACAGTGCTACAATCACTTTTTCATATCAACATTTTCTTTATTTGAGATGAATTGTTAGTTTCTTCATCCATGGATCAAACTGTTTTAAGTGATTATTAGTAGAACTGGCACGGATGATCTGCACGGTGACGCCTCTTACCTTTGCATCCTCTACATTTCAAACGTGTGACTTTGGAGAAGGAGGTTCTTTGTTGTGTTGACCCATGTACACCAGTTGATAATCAGATGTTAGTAATAGTACACAAAATGTGGTTCTTTGTTCGCTGCTAGTTTTGTGGTCTGTCACAGAAGCTTCTAAGTTCTGTTGGGGCGTAGCTTGTCCAAATTGGAGATTTATGCAATTTTGTTGCAAATTTCATATGAAAAAAATAAATTTTTACATAAAGTTTGGACCCGATAAAATTGTCATGTTTGTCAACCTTGCTTAAACTAAAATTGTCATAAAAAAATGTTCGGGTTGTCATGCTTAAAATTGAACGTTCGGATTTACTCTTTCAGTTCCTAAATATAAGTCTTTTTAGATGTTTCACTAGGAAACTACATACAGATCTATATAAACATACTTTAGAGTGTAGATTCACTCATTTTGCTCCGTATGTAGCCTCTAGTGAAATCTTAAAAAAAAAGACTTATATATCATTTTCGTAAAGTTTCTCGGGCGAAATTTCGGGTTCCAGACAGTCGAAGCTATCCAATGGTAATGGGAGCAGTTTCGCTAAGCTGCTTTGCCACTTGCTGCTCGGCGCCTTATCTCCTCCGCCTCGTGCACCTCCACGGCACCATGAACTCGCCGGCGCGCTGCCCCGCCGCCACCGCGTCCCCGCCTCTGCGCGCGCCGTTCGTCTCCATGGCCCAGCGCGGCCGCAGGCCGCCCTCGTCCGCGCCCCCCGAGGCCGAGCAGCCGGAAGAGGCGCTCGCCCGCATCCTCCGCACCGAGGCCGCCGTCTCCGGCGTCTCCCGCAAGGCTGCCGCGGTCTCCAGCCTCCACTCCACCCGCCTCTGGCCCCGCGCCGTCCTCGAGGCTCTCGACTCCGCCGTCGCCTCCTCCCGCTGGGAGTCCGCCCTCGAGGTCCGCTCCATCCACCTCTCTCTCTCCCAGGGATGAGCAGCACGCTACCTGTTGGACCGATGCTCATAGCGTACGAATTGCTGTTTCTCAGATCTTCGACCTGCTGCGGAAGCAGCAGTGGTACGAGCCGAGGACGCAGACCTACGCCAGGCTGCTGATGATGCTGGGCAGGTGCCGGCAGCCCGGCCCGGCCGCCGCGCTCTTCAAGGTGATGCTCTCCGAGGAGCGGCTCGCGCCGACGGTGGACGTCTACACGGCGCTCGTCGGCGCCTACGGCTACAGCGGCCTGCTGGACGAGGCGATGGCCATTGTCGATCAGATGAAAGGCGCCGACGCAGACTGCAAGCCGGACGAGTACACCTTCTCCGTCCTCATCAGCTGCTGCTGTAAGTCACGCCGCTTCGACCTGATCCCCACCGTCCTCGACGAGATGTCGTACCTGGGGCTCGGATGCAACGTTGTCATCCACAATGGCATAATTGATGGCTACGGCAAGGCCGGAATGCTAGAGGAGATGGAGGATGCGCTGTCCAACATGCTTCAAGACGGGGACAATGTGCCGGACATATACACGATGAACTCCATCATCTGGGCCTATGGGAACCGTGGCAGGGTTGCTGACATGGAGAGGTGGTACACTGAATTTCAGTTGATGGGCGTTGAGCCAGATACGCGGACGTTCAATATCATGATGAAGTCTTACGGCAAGGCTAACATGCCTGACAAGATGTTGTCGGTGCTGAAGTATATGAAGCGGCGCTTCTTCTCACCCTCTGCTGCTACGTTCAACATAATCATAGAGTGTTTTGGAAGGGCTGGCAACATTGAGAAGATGGAGTACTATTTCCGGCTGATGAAAATTCAGGGTGTCAAGCCCAACCCCATAACGTACTGCTCGCTGGTTAATGGATACAGTAAAGCTGGGCTCCTTGATATGGTTCCTTCAATTATTCGACAGACGGAGAACACTGATGTTGTCTTGGATACTCCATTTTTCAACTGCGTTATCAGTGCATATGCCAAGTCTGGAGATATCAAAATAATGGAGGAAATGCTACTGCTAATGAAGGAAAAGAAATGTAAGCCTGGTAAGGTAATTTATACCACCATGATTCAGGCATATATTGCGCATGGGATGGATGAAGCCGCTAAGTTGTTAGAAACAGAAATGGAAAGATTTGATAAGAAATTACTGGTAAGTGCTTTGCTATATCTTAGTGAGCTTGTATTTTTTTCTTGATTTATGCCTGCATTAAGCTACAGATTATCCATGGTATTCACTGGTTATCTCTGTTTTTCAATCAGGGACCAATTCCTGAGGTTGATTACTAGTAAAACTGCCACCATTATTTTTTGAGGGGACAGAGCAGTAAGATTTGTGTAATACAAGATCGGGGAAAGAGCATGTAAGAGGGGTCTTCGGAGAATATATTTATACATCCACAAAGTGGACCATAATGATCAAATTAACTCGAAACCAAACTAAGCGTTCCCAGTTGGATGCCAACAACAGGGTAACTAGAAGTTCAGAACTTCCTATTAAATGTATGTACTGTAACATATTTGGCTGAGATGAAGTAGAAGATCTAACTTTTGTTCTTTCTGTCCCAGCAATAATGGATAATGTGGAATGGAAAACAAGCCATTGGCTGCTGTGTCGGAAACAGGAGTCTCACGCGGCCTAAATGTGCGAAGCCATTTAAGCGTCCATCTGATCGGATTGCACAAGTACAAACCCAGACAGAGGTAACTTGGGATATCTAGAAGTGAAGGGGACGGCAGTACAGCAAGTAAGGTCGGGTTCAGAGCTTCAGTCCAGCATATATCCCTATCAGTATGTAAACCTAGTGCCCTTTGGTTCTGCAGGAAAATCCACTACCAAAATAAGGGAGAAACAGAACGATGCAAAAGGAAGAAACAACCCGTGAGTTTTCTTAGAAATTTTAGCACCAATAAGTTCAGAGCACAGAGCACACATTGTCGAAGAAAAGTTCAGTCTTTTAATGAAGACACGAGGCAGATGATAAAAATCGGTGGAATACGACTAGAACTCCACATTTTGAACTAAATTCTGGGCTAGAGTTCTCATACTCCTGATGGTGGCGCCACCTTCTCTAAAATGTCCATCATAATCCATGGGCATCTTGTAGTGAGGTGCTTGAATCCATCAGTTTCCTTGACAGCTCGGAGCACGTCTTGTGTGCAAAGGTATCTGAGGCAAGCATTCTTGAGTTGCATGGTGTGGTGTGCTCCGCTAAAGCTAGGGTGGTTGCAACTGTTTCCACATCAATTTTCTGGCATAGCCTCCCTTCACAAATAGCCTTTAGCCTGTCCAGTCCATAACGATCCGCGGCAACCAAAAAGTGCTGCAATGTCACATTTTGATCAACATCGCAATTGTTTGGCAGGTTATCTGTATATATGAAGTGAAGAAGTGCCTCGAAGATGGCAGGCTCCATGGCATCGATCTTGACGCATTTCATGGTTGTCTCTTTTCTTTGACCAAAGAGCTCAGCTTTGAAGACTGATGATCATGCGGCTAACACATATCTATGTGCACCGAAGAGTTGTCCGCCGACACTGAATGTCACATCCGCACCTTGTCCATCCTTCAACATGTTTGCGAAGTGCGCGTGCAGGTCTGACTGTGGGACTGGGACTAGGACAGTGCCGACATCTTCTGTGTGATGGTCTTTATGACGGTCAAAACACACCTGATTGTGAAGCAGTCGTAATTGCGGGATAGCAGTTGTTGCAGCCTGGACTTCTCAACGAACCTGTCCCAGCCACAGGCATCACCCACAGGCTTAAAGGTAGCTGTTGTCGTTGTTGTGCTGTTTAGCTTACCAGCTTCTCCATCTTTCTCCAATAAACTCAAAGTGAACTTCACCTTCACACCTGTAGTTGTCCCACTGCAGAAACACAGGAACGCCGACATGTAGGTGGCTTTGTCCTCCTCCTTCACCCCATCAGGGTAGATTCTGATGGTCCAGTTGTGGCCGCAACTCGCCGACGCCCATGCCTTGGAGATGTGATTATCTTGTCACCTCAAAGTTATGGGCCGTGGTGACGCACTCTGTCAGGCATCTCGACGAGGTCTCGGATATGGGCTTGTCAGCCGAAGAAGTTGAATTGTTAGCCATGCCGCGGAAGCTGGAAAGGAGGAGTCAAACGGAAGCTGCACAAACTTTGAGGATGTGGCTGTATCCGGTGACTGGCAATGTGGTTGCACGTGCCTATATATAATCAAGGCAGATCTGCATGCATCACACAAGGAAGGCATTGGCATCACATGACATAATCAAGGGAGATCAAATGGCATATGTACATGAAGTATATGCATCACATCATTAAGGCATATGCATCACATAATTAAGGGAGGAAATTTGTAAACATGTCCTAGTTTCTTCTGTAGCATCGACGAGAGCTTAATCGTTTTCTTAATGAGACCGTAACCGGATCCTGAATCCTGTTTAATGAACAAGAATTTGCAAATTTTAGTGCTCCCAGGATGTGGCCACTGATAAAACCAAAAAGTAAATACACATTACTTTCTCTAGCTTGCTTATGCAATTCTATGTTTCTGTATAAAACAATCTTGTGAATTGCAGTTGATGTAACAAGGAATCTTACTCTTAACTGCGATTGGGAGCAGCGGACTGGCTGATCGCAGTCGGCGACTGTGGCGGCTGGAAGAAGCCCTAGCGGCGAATCCAGTTGCTGGAGACGAAAACGGAGCAGGCACAAGTCGCTCTAGGTCAATGCGTGTGCTGGGATGGATCGATTGATCGGAGTAGTAGTTTTTCTCCAGTAGAGCTCTCTGTACCAGGGTTTTTTTAGGGGTAACTCTCTATATTATATATAGTACTACCAGGTATAAGCGACAATACATACATCAGTTACTTCTCGTTGTTTTGGGAACACAGGGATGCATGCCATCGTCGTTGTGGCCTACTTCCTTGAAATGGCTAAGGCTTCTTCCAATGCATTGGTGCTTAGGTGATATGCTAAGTGTATTAAAAGCCTTAACAACTGGATAATTGACAGAACATGCGGTACCCCCATGTTTG
>CBMN010136480.1:0-13959 GCA_000582825.1 Hordeum pubiflorum | reverse complement strand
GGTTGGCCGCGGCAAGGAGCGTCACACAGCGTCGGTCGAGACGACAACGTTGTCCGGTTTGTCAAGTGTGGCACGGGAGGAGGTCTATCGTTGACAAAAAGAGCCCACCTTAAGTACGACGATTCTCGTCTCCATGGAACATCACGCCGAGGCCGCACGCATGCCACGCCATACACACTCACAGCAAAAATCAAAAAACAAACATGACACACTAGCACGTACGCACGGACAACGAACCAGACGTCGCCGCAGATGGCGCACACCACCATGCACCCGATTGTGTGTGTCTGTGTCCATGCATGTGTTGTGTACGTGCCTTCGTGCGTGTGTGCGTGTGCATGCGTGAGTGTGGTTGCATGTGTTGTATGGGTGCATGCTGTCCATGCGTGGGTACATACGCGAGTGTTTGTATAAAAAGAAGATCGAGTCCAACCGAGACATCTCGGGACCGAGTGCTCCTCCATCTTCGCGCACCGTTCTTTATCTTTCATTTTTATTAATTTCGTGAACTGACATGCGGGGCTAACAGGTCAGGGAGAGGACGTGGTGCTGACCACCCTTCACTAGTGTCATGCAGACGATGTTTGACCCGTCAACGAAGTGCATGTAGATAGAATACCAAGCTCTACGGTGAACCGGTGACCGTATAATCACCGCAACTCGTATTCAATGACCGTATTGAGCATATTCTGAAGTCCAGTGACCGTAGTGTGCTTTGGCCTCAACTTCAGTTACCACCAGTGTATTTATCTCGAACAGGTATTGACAGATATTGCAAGGTTGATGGACAAATACAAGGACGAGCAGACCAGCATCACCGTGATCGGCCACAGCCTGGGCGCCACTCTGGCCACGCTCAACGCCGTCGACATAGCCGCAAATTGCTACAACAAATCCGCCCTCTGCACGTCCGAGCGCCGGGCGCCGGTCACCGCCGTCGTCTTCGGCAGCCCTCGCACCGGTGACCGCGACTTCCGTGACATCTTCCACCGCCTCCCAGGTCTCCGGATGCTCCGTGTCCGGAACCTGCCGGACCGCATCCCGCTGTACCCGCCCGTGGGCTACGCCGACGTCGGCGTGGAGCTGCTGATCGACACGCGCCGCTCGCCGTTCCTCAAGCCCCACGGCAACGAGTCGCAGTCGCACGACCTCGAGTGCCACCTGCACGGCATCGAAGGTGGCAGGGGGAGCACGGGGAGTTCGAGCTGGTGGTCGACCGGGACATCGCGCTGGTGAACAAGTTCGATGACTGCCTCACCGACGAGCACCCCGTGCCGGTGGGCTGGAAGGTGCACCACAACAAGAACATGGTGAAGGGGGCCGACGGGAGGTGGGTCTTGGAGGATCATGAATCTGACTACGAAGATGGCGGTGATGACTACTAGGAGGCTAGGGAAAATCATGATTTGGACGTTGGATGCTGTTTTGCCACTCCATGCCATGGCATCTCTGTTGCTACCTTGAGGATCGTGATAACGTGTGTTCTTTTTTCTTGATTATTTAGTATTTGAGCCAATTTCATTTCTTGCCATCCAGTCATCTAGCTGTGACACTCACAGTTTTACTTCATGCTCTTTCAAAAACAGTTTTACTTCATGCTCTTTCAAAAACAGTTTTACTTCATTGAAACTGAAAATGCTAAAAACACATAAGGCGAAATGTGGCAAGATTTTTTAATGGGGTTAAATGTTTTTTTTTTAACATTATACAGACGCAAGCGCTCATATATACACCCATACACTCATTCTTATAAACGCACATGAATGTCTCCTCACACTGAATGTGCATCGCCGAAAATTTTGGAATAAATATAGGAATAATGCGAGCACCATGATTTGAAGCCTGGTGGGCTAGGAACCACTGTCCCTCTAACCATCCAACCACAGGTTGGTTCACAAGTTATTTTTCTTTTTGAATATGACAACGGTGGAAGCCTGCCCGGAAAAAAAAGAGGTGAAAGGCCCGACCATATGGCCCACTTAGAATGTGTTTTGAATTCCCCCCAGTTGTACAATAGCACCATGAGTCCTAACCGGCGCCTACTTCCTCTCAAAAGAAAAATGACGGTTTCTGCGCCGGTTAGGGGATTTGGCACCAACACAAAAGCATAAATGGGTCGGCCCATCAGGCGTGCGACCAATCGCTCGCACAGGGAGAGCCTGGTTTGTCTCGTTCGACGGTGGACCAGCTGAGCAGTCAATTTTTGATTTTGAACAAAAAAATTCGCAAATTCAAAACAGTTAATAATAAATTAAAAAACATGATTTTGAGTTTTTCTTTTATGAATTTTGAAAAGTTCATAGATTTTAGAAAAAACGTTCATCAAATATTGGAAAATTACTAATTTAAAAAAAGTTCATCGATTTAAAAAAACATTCATCAAATAAAAAGAATGCACATATTTGGAAAAAAATTATCAACGTTGAAGAGAAGTTTACAAATTTGAAAATACTTCATCTATATTGAAAAAAAATCATCATTTTTTCAAAAAATTGCAAATTTTAAAACTCATCAATTTTGGAAAACAAATCATCAATTTTAAAAAAGTTCAAGCATTTAGAAAATATAAAAAAAGAAACAGGAAAAATAAAACATAGAAAACCCAGGTGGAGAACATAGAAAAAATGAAACAAGAAAAATATTGGCCGGCCCACTAATAGACCTAGTGTACACGTGGGCGTGTGCCTAGTACGAAATTGCCTATAAGCGGCGCTTAAGGCGCCAAATTGGCGTCAGACCAGTTTTTGGACACGTCTATGTGCTGCCCGTTGCCTATAGAGAGCCATTGCTGAAGCGACCTAATAACCACGTGGGCACGTCATGCTTACATCATGCATATTTTTGTCGGATGATTTCCCAGGGTTGGGCTCATCAAGCGAGTTGGCAATGGAACTACTATAGATATATGGAGGGAGGACTGGAGGAAAGAAAATATGAGACCTTTGTGTTGCGTGTGAACGACTTGCCATAAAAGGTGTCTTATTTGATCGACTCAGCTAATGCTAGGTGGAACATGGAGCTTATTGAATAAGTTTTTCCTCCTTATGATGCCACGGCCATCCTTCATATCCCTATTTGCACTTGGAACATATTAGATTTAGGCATGCAACTTTGAAAAGTGAGGAGTTTTTAGTGTTTCACTCAGCCTGTCCTATGATGATCTTAATAAAAATAGAAGGGAAGATTGTCTTGAACACAAGGCGGTCTCTTCAGAAGTTTAGATACATCAGAAAATTAGAAGCCGTAGACATCCCTTTGGAAGGTGATGGTTCTGACAAAGCTAAAATTCTTCTTATGGCGAATAACAAAAAATTCTTTACCCACCGAGTATGTTAGGAAACATAGGAATATGTCTCTTACAGATAATTGCTCGATATGTGGTATGCATGATTCGTGAAGGCATAGTCTTATTGAGTGTTTGATGGCGAGATGTGTATGAGAACTGGTGGGCCAAGATCAGCTAGAGCTTATGATGGCCACCACAAAACCTCTAACCAGTAGCTTGCTATTCTCTATGATAGAGGTGCTTCGTCACAAGGATCTAACTCGGCTGGTTGTGACTTTGTGGACGGCGAGAAGGAAACTTATCCATGAAGGTATCAACCAGAGTCCACTTCAACCCATTTATTTGTGAGGATATATGTAGTAGAGTTGGATCAGCTACAGGCCCCTGCCACTACACATGCGATCACAACACATCCAGCAAACACGACCCAACCAAGATGGCGAGCTCCGCCGGAAGGGCAAGTCAAATTCAATGTGGACGCACGCATTTCACATGACCATAATGTTGGCGCAGCTGCTGTAGTTTGTTGCGATCGACATGGTACTTATCTGGAATCATCGATGCTAGTCATACGGGGTCTTTTGAACTATAACATGCGGGGAGCATGGCTTTGGTGGAGGATTTCAGAATTGTATGTCGCATCAGATTGTAAGCAAGTTGTCGGTAATATCATCCAGGAGGGGGAGAAAGCTATGGAGAGAATTCCTTATTTAACACCGTGTTTAAATTTTATGCCCTACTTGACATCACCAAATAATTTCTTCCCTATCTAACAATGAGTCTAAATTTTATGCCTTTTATAACACTTTTGTCCATTTTAAACCTAAATGACACCTAAAAAGACCCTTTTGCCCCTCATATGGTATGTTTGTGTGAACGCGTGCTGCTGCTGCGTGTGTTTGGTTATAGGGTCACAGGGACTGCGTTCCATGGTATCAAAAGCACATTCTAGGTGATATTCTCGGCTCCCCCACGAACTGTTCAGCTTGATAGACCTGTGCGCACACGTGTGCTACCGATGTTGCGTGTGCATGCGTGCGTGCTGCTGCGTGTGTGCGTGTGTATTGATGCATGTGCTGCTACGTGCGTGTGTGTGTGCTACCGCTGCATGTGCTGCTACGCGCGTGCGTGTATGTGCTACCGCTGCATGTGCTGCAACGTGTGTGAGTGCGTGTGTTGCGTATGTGTGTACTGCTGTGTGTGTTGCGAGCATGTGTGTGTGCGCGCTGCGCATGTGCTGTTACGTGTGTGTGCGTGTGTGCTGCTGTGTGTGTGTTCTTGCTGCTGTGACCCATACTGATGTTATGTGTGCTACTGTCACGCACACAGACATACCACATGAAGGGTAAAATTGTCTTTTTAGGTGTCATTTAGGCTTAAAATGGATGAAAGTGTCATAAAGGGCATAAAATTTAGACTCGTTGTTAGATAGGGAAGAAAATGTTATTCAGTGTCAAATAAGGAAACATAATTTAAAATAGTGTTAAATAAGGAATTGTTTCAAAGCTATGTGGGGGTCACAAAAGAGATTAGAAATCAAGAATAAAACGTTTAGTTATTGTAATTTTACTTTTGAACGAGGAGCATCAGATCTCGATGCTCACAGTTTGGCTAGGTATCGTGTCTCTCTTGATCCGGGGAGACATGTTTGGCTGGGCAACCCACACGACTAGTTTTGGTCATTCTTGTAAATAGTTTATTGATTAATAAAGCCCGGCTGAATTTCCTTTTAAAATACATGTGCTTTTTTCCTTCACATTTTTGTTTTTATCCTTTGCTTTATTTTATTTACTATTGTTTATATTTCCAAATATTCTAAATATAAATATTATAAAAACAATTTACAAATGTTAATCATGCATTTGAAAATGTTAAACATGTATAGAAAACTATTTATGATGTATACGAAAATATTCAATGTGAAGGAAAATAGTAGAAATTGTTAATCACGTGCACGGAAAATGTTAATCATGTGTACATAAAATATTTGTCAATTTGAAAAATATCACGTATTTAGAAAATGTACATGAAATTTAAAATAATGTCACATAATTAAAAAAATACATTTACAGAAAGTATGTTAGATTTAATAAAATGTTGACGAGTTTCCAAAAGGTGTTCATGAAAATTTCAGAAAATGTTTGTACAATGTAAAAGAATGTTAGCATAGTTCATTTTTTTATCAGTAAAAAAAATGATACAATGTGTATTTGAAAATGAGTAACACATATTTAAAAAACGTTCAAAAACTTGTTTTTTATGTTAACCATGTGTTTTGAAAAATATTAAATGTATAAAAATGTGCTTAATGTATACAAAAAATGTACATTGTGTGTGGAAACAAGAAGTATGTGTTTTAGAAAAGATAAAAATAAAAAATAAAAAGAGGAATGGAAACAAAGAAAACTGAACAAAGAGTGAAAAGAAAAAGAACTAAAGAAAACGAAAATAAAAAAGTCAAAGAAAACTGGAATGAAGCAAAAGAAACCAAAGAAAAACGAAGAAATCAGAAATACAAACCGAAGAACACACCTCCCCCCTCCCAAAAAAACCCCAGCAAAACAACAGAAAATAAAAAACAAAGTTGTTACTGTGCGTCTGGAAAGCTAGGGCACCTTGAAAGTGCATTTTTTTTGTTTGGCTCATAATTGAAAACTGAGTGTGGACAATTGACTGGTTGGAGGAAAAAGGATGGCCTAACTATGGCCTAGTGTCGGCTTTGCAAATGCCACCCGGAGACGACAACTCACCTTCTTTTCCAATATTGATACACAAGAAGGATTTGGTGCGCGATCAAAGATTGACTTGGAAGAGAAGACCTCAACCCCACAAACTGGCAGCATTTCAACGACGTCCACACTTGATGGACCGAAACGGTGAGCCCCAATATGTGACCAAACAATTCCTTTGCTTCTGTTCTTATGCTAGTGCCTTAGGAGATTTGGAATGAGAAAAATGCTAGAGTTTTTCGTAAATTTGCATCTTTGCCTATGATTGTATTTGACAACATCAATAGAGAGGCTAGGTTGTGGTGTATCGCGAGGGCAAAGCACTTAGGAGCGATCATCCCGGAAGAGTAATCCGTTTGAGCTTTGGCCTTCGGCCTTATACATACTCTTTCTTCTTGCTTAATTAATAAAAAGGCAAAGCTTGTGCCTTGTTTCAAAAAACAAACAAACATCGGGCCTCTAGCCTTTGCATAAATACATAGATGGACACGTTATGTTTCTTTTATCTACTGATTTGCATGTCTAGCTTATACAGTACCACTTTTTTGATCTGATTATCATGTCCTGTACACAAATCATCTTTTGTCTATTGATTTTTTTGGATTAAACTTAACGAAAAAATGATAATATATTCAAACACACCTTCCTCTGAGTTACCCACCGTAATTTATTTGGTCATCTGAATCAATGTCGAATCGAGTGAATTAACAACCTCCAGCCAAGTCCCGTCGTCCGCGAACTGCTGCTCTCCTTGCTCAAACGCAGCCAATCTACCTTTTGCTGAAATCGACTGCGCACATGGCATTTCAAATCACGGAAGAGAACAAAATGACAAGTGAGCGCCTGCCAATTTCGTTAAGACCCACACATTCCTGGACCTGGGCCACCAGGCCCACCATTTTGTGAACCTCTGCCGGGAAACAAACAAGATAGAAAGACCGAGCAAAGAGGTAGAGTCCACAGACAATCAATCGCCCATGGACAAACCGATCTGCATCACGCTATCTGGCTGCTCCATGTCCTCCTCGATTCACCCATGAAAATGAGATGGTGAAATGTGCTGTGCCTACTCTTTGCTCACCACCATTGGGCTTTGGGCATGCATGCTTGTCGACATGGGGAGGTGAAAAACAGATCTGATTGGCAACGCACGATTCTTTTCTATGAGAAGACGGTGTTAATTGCTCGGTTAGTTTGGCGTTTCACAGGCATGCCTGTACGTATTTATGCCGGTATCCATCCATGGCAGTGTTGTCTACATCCTTGTTGATCGTGTCCTTGGGCCCTTGCAATCCTTGGACGGCAACCTGTCATCCATCCATCTCCTGCACACGCATATATGCCTGTTTTTTCGCGAATACATACTGGATGTGTATCATTTCATTGTAGAAGGTGGAGAAATTACATGGGGCCGACCCCTTATAACGTACGCTAGAAGGCGTATACGAGGACGCTTTCAGGCATATATGCCTTCATAATGGCTTTGCGAGCTCCCCGCAAACGCTCAACAGGAAACACCGGCTTCCCTGCCCACTTGGCCAAGCTTAAGCTAGCTCATGCTCTTCTCATTTCCCACTCTGCTTCTTCGGCCACGCTGCCGGCTCACTCGCTGAGCGACCGGCCGGTAAATACCTGTCCCATCCTATGTGGTTCCTGGGAGGCCATTTCTCGCTGGCGCTCGCCGTGTCGCATGCTCTCCTGCTCCTGGGCCTTGGGAGCGGCAGCTCGGCGCTCAGCTGCTACTCGCGCATCTTCAGCTTCGGCGACTCCCTCACCGACACCGGCAACTACGTGCGCCTGACGGCGAAGAACCCAAGCCCGTACGGAGCGCCGCCGTACGGGACGACGTTCTTTGGCCGTCCGACCGGCCGGGCCAGCGACGGCCGCCTCGTCATCGACTTCATCGGTGAGCAAACTGCTTGCGTCTGCATTTTCTTAACTTCTTTCAGCATTTTGCTTAGGAGCTTCTCAGCTCCGTGTAATTGTGCGTGTGGACGTGTTGGCTGGCGCCTTGATGGCACTGGTGTGTGTTCCGCTTCCGCAACGTGTATCTTCCACGGAATTCCATCTTTTCCGTTGCCACGAACACGGTGGTGCCAACTCCGGGAAAGAGATGTAGAAAATGCTTCAAAAGGAGAGAGAGATATATAAACAAAGATGAGCAAAACATGGACAAACGGGATTTTTAGGATTAATTGCTTGCTGTAAATGATCTTCCTGTCCAACAAGTCAGCGTGTTTTCTTACACCGCGTAATTTTTTTAAGGTTGTCCATAGTGAAAGTATCATATCTAATATTATGCATGTCAACTACTAGGCAATTTTGATGAAGTGACATAGAATTAAACAGAAAATGACATGTTAGATTCTTTTCAGAAACATTTGTTTTTTTTTTCAACAAGAGACTGAAAGAATACATGAAAAAACAGAAATTGGATGACAACAAAAAGGGAAAGTTGGATAAGAATAATATTCCAGGAAATTTACTAAATAATCCACAGACTTTTAAATAGTCAAAAAGGAAAAATTACGAGTAAAACCAGGGAACTTATCAAAGCTATTTTGATATTTATTAATCTCCAATTCTCCCACACCCACGGAATTTCTGGTTTTCAATTTCTGATAATATAGCTAATTTGTCCAACCATTTTGTTACATTTATCAGAAAAATAAATCAGATTTGTAGTTCACTTTTCCTATTTCCCATCAAAATTTCGGATGTTTTTTTCCCATGATAGTAGGTCGCCATACATTTTGACTAGTGACAGGAACAAGAACTTTTTCATGCTAAAAGTTACGAGTCAAAATCTCTGGTATTAACACCTTCAAGTATTTAATGCCGCTAGGGTTGACATGATTTATTGACTAACCAAGGAATGTCGATTCAATGTCTTTAACTCGAATGATATCACCACAACACAACTTTATAGTTAGGATCCAACCAATGATAGACATACCATAGACGAGTCATTGTTGGCATCATTGTGGCATCACAACATGTCTGTGTGCACAAATCTGCAGAAGCTAGATCGATTCTCCTAAAGGATTTATATGCAGCACCACACATCAAAAGAAGAAGGATGATGTCCAGTGCCATAGCCCCCCTACCTTTCATGTTCTCCATCGTTGACGACTCACACTCACCCGGTCGATGGCTTCTACGTTACCCTAGGCTGCCATCAACTAATCTAGACCAAACTAGGAAGCCGCTACTCTGTGTAGCCACCTCCCTATCTATGTTGTTAGCCTCTCTAGAATGTCAAAGAACACTGTGCAAGCAAAGGGATTCCTCGAATTGTCGATCATAGATATGTGGGGAAAGAGGACCATTATTGCAATGACCAAAACATTTGTGATGAGGAATATGGGGTATTAATAGCTAGGGTTTCGACTAGTAATGCCCACTATAGGAACACAAGAGGTGGACATATTTTTTCAGCTTCCCTATTCGCAAAAAACAACGAAATAACTTTGCTAAATCGCCATTAAGAACTATATGACATAAACATTGTATTCAAGCAAGTACAAAGAAATGAAAATGCCTTGATTAGATGGCTAACATTGTTGATCCTTGACGAAAAATTATCAAGATCACCTCCCCGAAAGAAGCCAACATAATGGAAAGAGGCATAGATCCAAGAGGCCGGCGTGGAACACCACAAGCCAGCGAAGAGATTCAACTTCATCAACTTTTTCTCTCTCTTAGAAGTGGGTCAGTTCTTTAGCTGGCTTCTAGAATAAGCTGAACCCAGCTTAATCTAGAAGTACAACCAAATTTATTTGTTAGAAGCCTCTTCTGCAACAAACTAGGTAGGAAACAACTTATTTTAGAAGACCAAAAAAGTCACTAAAAAAACTGGCCGCTAGTAACAGAACATATTACATGTCCTCCATCACTGTGCTGCATATACCATATTAAAAAGGGTAAGGGCATCTCTAATCCGGTCCATCAAAACGCCCCTAAATATCTGAACCGTGGACACCTTTTGCTCATGCCAGGGCTTGTACCGTGTGTCCGTTTTAAGGTGCCGGTTGGTCGTTGGAGATGCCCTAAGACCCTTGCTCATGCACAGGGCTTGTATGTACGTGCTTATACGAGTACAGTTACGCTCTTAATTAGTACATACAGGGCCATGGCCCTCTAAACTGTGCACGTTTGACGGCGACTACTTGCCATATAAGTAGCCCGCCATGAAAAAGAAACTTAGAAACAGCCCCTTCACCAGATCTTGCTCTTCCCAACATTCGGTGTCAATATCAGTCCCTGTACGACGATACTGCAACCGCTGACCCATCGCATGCACGAATCACGATACTAGTTCATTTACAAAAACTTGCACGATACTAAGTTCATTTACAAAACAGTCATGCATGGACCCGTCGCTTACCTAGACGTTCCCGATCGAAAGGGCACCCACGAACCTTCTTCAACGGTTTGCGTACCTGCCTTAGAACTATCCTACGGTACATGCCGTACAATCATGCACAATGTACATGTACTGTGCGACCACCACTTACGATGGAGTGTTGCTTGGCGTTGATTCGTTGCAGCGCAGGAGCTTGGGCTGGCCAATGTGACGGCCATCCGGACGAGCACGGCCCCGGCGGACTTCGAGCACGGCGCCAACTTCGCCATCATCTCCGCCACGGCCAACAACGGCTCCTTCTTCGCCGGCAAGGGGATGGACATCACCCCCTTCTCGCTCGACACGCAGATGATCTGGTTCAGGACCCACATGCAGCAGCTCGCGCAGCAGAACAGTAAGTCTTAATCTGCCCCAGTAGACACCCTGTACTGTACCACAATCTTCACCGAGTGAATGAGTCAATCGCTGACACCCCGTACTACGTACGTGGCATTTCCCAGTGGGCACCGACGTGCTGGCCGACGCGCTGGTGGCGCTGGGCGAGATCGGGGGCAACGACTACAACTTCGCCTTCTCGAGCGGCATGCCGCGCGAGAGGGTGCGCGCGTTCGTGCCGGCCGTCGTGGAGAAGCTGGCCGAGACGGTGGAGGAGCTGATCGGGATGGGCGCTCGGGCGTTCATGGTGCCCGGGAACCTGCCCTTCGGGTGCGCGCCGCTGTACCTGCGGCGGTTCCGGAGCGCCAGCGCCGGGGACTACGACCCGCAGACGGGGTGCCTCGCGTGGTTCAACAGGTTCGCCGAGCACCACAACCGGGTCCTCACGGCGCGGCTCGACGCGCTCCGGCTGCGCCACCCGGACGTCACCATCGTCTACGCCGACTGGTACGGCGCCATGATGAGCATCTTCCAGGCCCCCGAAAGGCTAGGTACGTACTACGTGTGTGCGCGACCGCCTCTTCTTCTTCTTTGCTTCTCGGTTTTGGCCCGTTGCGTTTGTGATGGCGACATTGCACCGATCACGGGTACGTCTATGCAACGATAGCTGTTGGTTTGGCATGCCTCTGTTTCCTTGGAAACACCGTGGGGGCGAGTACAGAGCAACACAGGGACGAGCACATGTAGTTATGCCATTGTGGCCAGATAAGGCAGCAGCAACCACGTCGTGTGGTGGCCACTTTGCGAATAGTACTTTGGGCCTCCAGCCTGCTTTGGCAAAAGTCCAGCTAACATCTCGTGGTGCTTTATTCGCTTGCACTAAGAGCCAGGCCCGCCTTTTTTCTTGTCTTCTTTTATTTGGGAAGGCCATACTAAGATAAGAGCTCATTACTACTGTCTAAAGAAAACTAGCTCATGAAAAATATTTGAGAAATCCAGAACAGTCAAATATCTGATATACGATAAATAATTCCTATAGTGTATTATTGTATGTAGGTGGGCATTGTTCAAACATTTAGTTATAGGATGACATATTTAAGGATATTACCGTAGTTAAATGTGATTTTTTTTTCCTGAAAAGCATCAGATCTTTTATAAAAGTTCATCAGAAGTAAAAAACATCTCAAACATAATAAAAATTACATCAAGATTTTGTGACCATCGAACGACCACTACTGCCGCCAGAACGAGCCGTCGATGCGCCGCTATCGCCGCTCCCCTACCGAACCTGGCTTGACCTTGTTGATGATAGCCGGGAAGTCTTCATGCACCTGGTGCCACAATCGTCGTCGTTGAACCCTTGCATAGATCTGAAGCACCTGACACCAAATCTTGCCAAATGACGAGAAACCCTAACCTCATCGTCCAAAGGAGACGAAAGGAATCTACGCAGGATCTTCATCGACTACGTCCAGAAAGACGAACTCGGGGAGGATCGCAGCCCGGGAGACAAACTTGAAGAAGAAGCACCACCATCGTCCGAGCACCGCGCCTGCAGTGACTAAAAACCCTAACCTAAACTATTAACCGGAGTGGAGGCATCGGGATTCCACTCCCTGCCACCGGCCGCCGGAGCGGCATGCATAGGGGAGGCGAATCCACGGGTTCGCCGGTGAAGCTTGGAGAGGAGAGTTTGCCCTAGACGCCTAGGGTCAGGGGAGAAAAACTTCTAGTGGGTAATCTATGGTAACCTTCATGCAGATGCAGTAGTTAAATGTGAATTTCTTAGGCCATCAATCTAAATGGGGTGTGCATTACATGAATTCCATAACAAATAATGGCATCACCAATAGCGCATAACAAGCACTTTTTTAAAACAGTACACACACATACACTTATACGTATGCACACACGCTTACCCCTATGAACTCACATGTTGTACTTTTGGTATGCCAGTCTTTCGTCTCTCCACGTGGATAGCGAACCCCGACTCCATCTCGTGCTCGTACGATCTACTCCTAGCCAAGTCGACAGTATCGCCATCGATGTGTAGCCAACTAAGACCGAGCATTTGTCGCTCGGATTGTTGTCTTCCCCTATCACAGTCCACGTTGCCGCTTTAGAGGACTTTCGTCTTCCACCGCGTATATAGAAATTTTGCATGAAGCGGCATTTTTTATTCATTATGTACGGCATTGAATAAAGTGGCTTCAAACTTCAAGAACTTGACCACGCCGGGATTTAGTAAAGATAAACAACATTGGGCCTATTTGTTTGTTCACTTGCCTCCCCCTGAGCCTTGTATTGATGCCGGGTCATCGAGCTCCCAAATCCCGCCATGCGCTCATGCGTGACCGAGGGGCCATAGTTTTCTATGTCATTCCAAAAAACGACGCGGTGAGTCATAGTTCGTCGGCATTACCATGCTTGTGCATGCCCTGCTCATCGTGGATGACAAGGAATACTCGGGTCCCACTTCTGCCTTTGCTGACGTGTGTCGGGCACCAAATCACCAACACATGACAGCTTTGTCACTTTTGGATAAAAGTAAGTTCCCTCCCACAGGACCTTCTCCCCGACCCATGGTGCTCTTTCGCGGATCGAGGGCCCCTTCCAAATGCAACTTGATTCAAACTCGCGCGGCGATGACCTAGTCAACGGGCTCGATCTCCCATTCCCCGAGAGCCAATAAAGTGTTTTCCTCGTGCTAGGAATCCCCTAGAGAGAATGGCTTAATTCATCTCAAAACCTCACGCTCTTGCATCATTGGACACCCTCGTCCTTCCTTAGATCCTTAACCATTTGGTGGGGCTCTACCGGTCCCTTTGTTGTTGGTGCCCATCAGCTCAATCTTCCTCGAACCCCATGCTCTGTAAACAATGGACACCTAACCCCCTCACCTTCATCATATCTTTGATCCTGAGACATCTGGTGGGGCTCCAACAATCCATGAGTTATAGGTGGCCAACGTTAAACAACCTATGAGGACTGGGGAGCCAACCTTAGATCCAGTGTCTATAGAAGCTTCACCGCATCACCTAATGTTGACAATCTCCATGACTAATTTTGCTAGCATGTTATGCTCCCATGTGGGTGACCGGCCCCAACCGCATCTATTGGGCTACCGGCTGCATGTCCCACGTATTATATGCTTCATTCCCTACCCAACCCACCTTGCTCCTTGAAAGGACGTGGATGTCGCC
>CBMN010136478.1:0-17715 GCA_000582825.1 Hordeum pubiflorum | reverse complement strand
GAAGAAGAGGACGGCCAAGGGCGTGTGCGGCACACCGGAGTGCGGCGGCGCGTCCCTCTGTGTTTTGGAGAAGCAAAGGTGGCTGCCCGACATCTTCCTCGACACCGTCAGGGGCTGGCAAAACGGTTGGTTCTACCTAACCGAGCCCCGCGGGAAGGACTGGGCGGCGGAGGCTGCTTTTCGGCCTGAAGGGCCGATCCCACTTCGGTTGTGGGCAGAGAAGGACATCCCCTGGGAGGAGGTCTCCGAAGTCACCGCACTCTCCGAGAAGATGGCGAGCCTGACCGATCTCCACTTGTGGGATGTGGTCCAGGTGATGCTGGAACGTGGAGTCCTCCCTCTTCAGGAGCGCAAGAAGGCGTTGTGGGAGTTCTCCCCCACGGACCCCAAGACGGTGCTCAGCCTGCTGATCCATCCGCGGGAGAAAATGTGGAGGTCCCTCTTCGTGACGGAGAAGGACGAATAGGACAACGTCGGGCCCTTCTCGGAGGAAGGCACCGACCGAGGCCTCACTGCAGCAGCAGGCGGAGATCAGGTAAAGTGTATATCCGAAAAACTTTCATTATTTAGTCTTTGGTTTCTATCTCATCTATTTATTCTGAATGTGTCCGAACAGGACTGGGCCGATAAGGTGGCCGAGTTCAGCTGTCCGGCACCTCTCCCCGAAGAGGAGAAACCGGAGAGGCTTGTTCGGCTCTTGGAGCCAAAGCAAGTGGATGTTGCCCCTTTCAAGGGGCAGATGAAGAGGAAATCGAACCGCGGCGTCAGGATCCGCGAGCCCCAGTCTCAAGGGGCTTCCCACGTGTCCTCCGAGGAGGAGACCAGCACGGCGGCTGGAGACGAGGAGGAAGAGGAATCTTCCTCCGCTAATGTGGAGTCGAAAGTGCCAGATGGACAAGCATCCATCTTACCACCACGAACACGGAAACGACCAGGCCAACCCGCAGGGGCCCGGTTGTCCGACAGCTCCGCCACCGACGTCGACATCCCCCTAAGTTCACCGAATCCTCTCTTATATGCAGTTCTTAAATTCCGATATATGTATCTTATTATCAGCTCGTAAACAGATCACTGAAGCACCAGGGCTTCAACAACACCGAAATGGTGGTGGATTCGGACGGCGAGCTTCCGCCTTACATGACGGAAAGCGGGAGCGCTACCCGCCGCACCTCCTCCCCTCAACCAGACGTGGGGGAGGTGTCTTCAAAAGCACTGCCTCCCTCGCCGAGCAAGGGGTCGAGGGCGGATGTAGCAATGGCCGAGGCCCACGCCTCGGTCTCTAAGACCTCGGAGGAGCCGAACTCAACTCCGAGGCAAGGGGAGATCGGAGGAGCCGATCTTCCTCCTGCTGCTGAAAACAAGCAGCAGGGAATGGCAACCCATGCCCTCACAGAAGGGGCAGGAAGTCAAGTGCCGCCTGCTCCTGCCACCGAAGAGACAGCAGCAGGGCAGGTACCGAAGATGGAGGAGGCTCTTGCCGAATCCTCCCTTCCGGACGGCCAGCGCGCCTTGGCAGGCGCGTTTCTGGAGAGCCTCAACGCTCTGAAGGCCAGAGGCGAGGCGGCATTGTTCGGAATGCTGGACGGGATGAAGGTAAGATATTTGGTTATCCGAAATTCTATTCGGTAGTATGATAGCCCCCCGAACTCTATGGTTATCGGGCAACCAATGGCCATGGAGTTCGGCAATAAGAATTTTCTTTCCTCGTTTTCTACGGAGCATAATGAATATGGATGTTTAAACATCTTGCAGGGGACCTCCCAAGCTCGCTCTACCATTGAGCAGGAGCTAGAGGGGGTGCGCCGAAGACTCCAGGAGTCTGAGGCTGCTTGTGCCGAGCTTCGCACTCAAGCGGAGAAGGCGCAAGGTATAATAACCATAGAGTTTATGCGTTATGTTTTTTCTATCAGGAATTCTTCCCCATATGTGCTAAGAAGCGTCTTTTGTAACATGCAGCTGCTGCGGAGGCAGCTAAAAATCTCGAATCAGCTCGGAAGGAGGCCGAGGACATGAAGGTGGCGGCCGAAAAGGCCAATGCCGACCTCGAGGCCGTGAAGAAGACGAGTAAGGGGTTCGAGTCTCGGGTGACTGAGGTCGAGAACCTCCTCCAGGATGCCTCTACGAAGTTTGAGGCCCTGGAGACTCAGAAGAAGGAGCAAGACCTTCTGATGACCAGGCTGACGAAGGCCTCCGAAGATGACCGCAGCAATGCTTGCCGGTACCAGCAGGAGATCAAGATGGTGAAGGATATCGCCGCCGGTAAGCCCTATTTCTTGCAGTGCATGCTCGGCGCTAATGGAAAGCCGGAACTGACGCAAGTTTGGCGAACCGCAGGCGTCTTTTCGGATCTTCCGAAGAGCCTGACCGACGCACAGGCGTTTAAGCTGGCGCCGGGCGACAACTCCTTTCGAAAGGAGTTCTGGGATCAGCTTGGCGACAACAGCCGAACTCCCCTCCTTGCCGATCAAAAGAAGCAGCTGATGGAGCTGCACAGGATGGCGGGCCCTGCGCTTCAAGACCTGAGCGTAAAGCCCTGGCCGACCGACGCCATTCCAACCTGCTACTTCGGACTGCTTCGACGAATTATGGCAGCCCCGGCCCAGGTCGACGCGTGGAAGTCGTCGGCCTGCATAGAAGGTGCCACGCATGCATTTGCTCGGGCCAAGATGCATGTTCCGATGCTGCCTATCGAGCGAGTGGCAACCGGGGGGCCGCCAGAGTCGAAGCCGCACCGGAAGCCCGAGAACTACCTGGAGGAGGCGCTCAAAGCAGTGAGATCTGTCCAAAGGACAAGATGCTCTCCTAGGCTGTTCAGATCGGTAGCTGTCCGGATTCGCATGTATGTATAGACTTTTGTTTGGCCAACGGCCGAAATATTAATGAAAATGATATCTTTTGCTTATTGAAAGTTTGTCCTTTTGTGTGGCCGTTTTAAATTCTGAAAGCAACCGATCGTCGGCTTCTGTCCCTCGGTAGAGTATACGGAAGGTGTTTCAACCGAACAGTCCTGCTCTTTATCCGACGTCTCGGGCCCGGAGGCGACGGTGTTCGGGAAACCAGGCAATCAGACTATAGTGGCTATACCGCTTTCACTTAGCCAATAAGGAACGTAAAAATAAAAATGAGAACTAATATATAGCCCCGGTGTGGGCCTGTTCGGCGCTCCGAAGAGATCGTCCACACGGCTCTTTATAGAAAATATGCCCTTCGCATTACGCGGAGACCCCTAACGGTCTTTCGGCATTACGCCATTCATCGGATAGCTTGACCAGAATCACGCCACACTACGACAGTCAGTTTTCGGCTTTCTCCATTGAGGTACTTGATCGGACTAGTCCAGAAATACAATCGCAGTGGTTCTTCCTTTGACCTCCTAGCTGAACAAGCGAAAAACGTAGAGAGGTAACCACAGGAGCCGGGCAATCCAACTATTAACCAAAAACGTAGTTCGGAGCTAATACATATACACAATATCCGAGACTTCCGATAGATGAATTATCGGGTGATGCGGAACAATAAAGACCGAACTACAGGGCGTAGCCCCAGTTTATAGTGGTCTACCGCACCCTTGGACAGAAAAGGATAAAACCTTCGCCCGATCTATTCAGTTTGGGATGAATTGTAACACACATGAAAAATACTAAGACAATCGATAAAAGCATGCAGGACTATGTTGTTTTTCATTAGCGTGGTCGAACCATACAATCCCGATAACCGAACAAGGGCATTTAAAGATGCACCCATGGGTGGAAGAAGTTTTACAGGGGGGAAACAAGCAGCTACATAGTCATAGTTTGCCCTGTCGCACGTCTGCGCCTTCTTCCGATGAGTTGTTGGACAATATATCCGAATTACCGAACCTGACGTCCGGAATTGGTCGCTTGATGAAGACCTGTAGCAGAGATTATCTAGTGTGTTCGGCCTGACGCCGATGAGGTGTCCCGAAGACCAACTCATACACACGGGGATCCAGCAGAGATGCTATTCGTATGATTTTCCCCACAGCCCCAGGGAATTTTTAGGGCAAAATGATGGACCCGTGGCACAAATTGTGCAGTTAAAGTGACGGGGCCGTGGGGCGCGAATCCCTATTTCGGGTCGCGGGGCTGTTTGCTTGTCGTTGCCTTGATAGTCCGAACTCGCTTGCCTGTGCTAGCCTTCCGAGACTTAGCTCGGGTCTTGGTTGCTTCTTCGGCGGCTTGTACTTCGGCTGCTAACGCAGCTGTGTGTTCCTCCGTTCGAAGTGAGCGGTCGGTGTTGTTGTTGATGATGATGACGCCGCGCGGTTCGGGCATCTTCAACTTGAGGTAGGCGTAATGTGGCACAGCATTGAATCTTGCGAACGCCATTCGTCCTAGCAGCGCATGATAGCGGCTGTGGAAGGGGACGATCTCGAAGATTAACTCCTCGCTTCGGAAGTTTTCGGATGAGCCGAAGACTACTTCGAGAGTCACAGTTCCCGACCAGCGTGCTTCGATGCCTGGGATGACACCTTTAAAGGTGGTTTTGCTGGGCTCGATCCTTGACGGATCTATACCCATTTTCCTTACCGTATCGGCGTATAGCAGATTGAGGCTGCTGCCGCCGTCCATGAGGACTCGGGTGAGATGGAACCCGTCCACGATGGGATCCAGCACTAAGGCAGCTGTTCCGCCATGCCTGATGTTGGTTGGGTGGTCTCGCTTATCAAAAGTGATCGGAAGAACCGACCATGGATTGAACTTCGGGGCGACAGGCTCGAGGGCGTAGACGTCCCGTAGCGTGCGCTTGCGCTCCTCCTTCGGGATGTGGGTGACGTAGATCATATTGACGTTCTTTACCTCCGAAGGGAACTGCTTCTGGGATCCGTTGTGCAGAGGGCGCGGATCTTCCTCGTCATCGCCACGGCCACCCTTCACCTGTTCTTCCACGAGAGCCTTGCTTGCCTGCTTAATTATCCAACCATTTCTGTTAGTATGAGTGGCGGGTTTTTCTCGAGTTCCATGAATTTGGCAGGGTTTGTCCAATATTTTCCCTGGTTGGGCACCGTTGTCCCGGCTTCCCCTGAAGGGTCGCTTACGGGGTCCGGACTTGGGATTTGCGAATCCAACATTGACTGTTGTGTCATCAGGATCGCTCCCGTTCGACTTGCCCCGACGTTTATTTTTATTGCGCCGTGGCTTTCCGTTTTCATCACGGACTTCGGACGTGCCAGGCTCGTCGGGGTTAGTACGTTTGCGGGCCAGCCAACTGTCCTCTCCTGCGCAGAATCGTGTCATGAGGGAGGTCAAGGCAGCCATGGTTTTCGGCTTTTCTTGGCCGAAGCTTCTCGCGAGCCATTCGTCGCTTATGCTGTGTTTGAAGGAGGCCACGGCTTCGGCATCTGGACAATCGACGATTTGATTTTTCTTCGTCAAGAATCGGTTTTAGAACTTCCGCGCTGATTCGCCGGGCTGTTGGATGACGTGGCTCAGGTCGTCGGCATCTGGTGGTCGAAGATAGGTTCCCTGAAAGTTGGCTCGAAACGCGTCCTCGAGCTCCTCCCAGCTTCCGATAGAGTTCTCGGGCAAACTGGTCAACCAGTGCCGAGCTGGTCCTTTTAGCTTGAGTGGTAGAAATTTGACGGCCTGGAGATCGTCTCCTTTGGCCATATGAATGTGAAGGAGGAAATCCTCAATCCAAACTGCGGGATCGGTTGTGCCGTCATATAATTCGATGTTGATAGGCTTAAATTCCTTGGGGAACTTGTGTGCCATAACCTCGTCGGTAAAACACATAGGGTGTGCGGCGCTTGGTGGTCTGTCCGCGTCATGGTGAACTTCGGATGCGGGTTGACCACGGCGCATGTCCCGGTCTCTGTCCATCCTGTCCGTCCAGGGTGGGTTTCCTCCTCGTATGGCGGGTGTATGCGTCCGCAGCGCGTAGATGGATCTCGTCTGCGTCCTGGTGTTTAGGTTATTGCACATGTCGTTCGGATCCACGGGCTCCTTGCCCTTACGACGAGGTATTGGTGGCTCCTCATCACGGATAAATGGCCGATCGCGCCCTCTAGGGGGGCGATCAGGTCTTTCGGGTTCGCGCCATGGAGGCAGGTAGTCGTCTTCGTCCGACGATGGAAACAACTTTCGATGCGGGTAGCTCTTCAGCTCACGAGGCCGGGCTTGTTGTTGCAGCTCGGCTGCTATTACCGAGGTCCATCTGCTATTTATGGCATTCTGTTCCTCTTTGATTTGACGCTCCTTGTCTCAGAGGCTTCGGGTCGTAGCTAACAGCCGATCCCTGTATTCCTCGAGATCCCGTGGGTCTTCTGGGACAGCAAGGTTATCACCCTCAAAGTTATCGACCTCTTCCACGGGGTAATTGTCGTCGTCTATGCGATCATCATCCCCAGAGTGATCTGGGTTGATTTCGCCTGGCTCGCGGGGTTGACCCCTTCGGTGCGGTGGTGTTCGGGATCGTCCCGTCCATCACCGTCAGCCAAGTGTTCAGGTGTGTTCGGATCTCCGTTGGCACCTGTGCCGTTATCGGCGTTTGCTTCTCTCCCGCGACGCTTTTTGCGAGAGCCTTTGCGCTTGGAGTTCTCTTTCTTTGGCTATTCGTCGTCACCTTTAGGGGTGTCGACCATGTATACGTCGTATGTCGACGTGGCCGCCCACTTGCCAGTGCTAGTTGGCGCGTCAGGGGAGGCGGGAAATAGAGAGTCCTCTGCCTCTTCAAGTATGTCTTCGATGTCGTCGGTGTCAAAGTCCAACGTGTCGGTAAGATCGTCGACTGTGGCGACAAGATGGGTGGTGGGTGGGACGCAAAATTCCCTGACTTCGGAGCCGCGGATGCTCAGATCTAGATCTCCGTCCGTCCGATCTGTAAGCTCCAAGCACTGAAACTGACCGACCAGACCGATGTCTGGTGAACCGATCTCCCGGATGATTTCGGGATATGCCCGGACTAAAGTTAGATTCAGATTGTAGAGCTGCACCACCTTGACGGTGGCAGATATGACCGAACTATGGCGTTCGGGAAAAAGGCTCGGATCTTCCTCCGAGACCAAATCCGCATCAAGATCGGCTTCTCCGAAAGAGCCGAGGAGCGGAACGGCGGCCGGTCCTGCTGAAGAGACGAGCTCTCTGGGCGAGACCGAAGCCCCGATTAAGAACAAGCTCCCGTCATGATCGGCGGTGAACTCGAAATCTCCGAATCGGATAGATTGATCAAGGACGAACCCCTCGATCCGATCATAGTCCCTTGAAGGGTTCGCGCGTAACGAGACGCCTCCAGATGCGATGAGCCGGCCCAGGGCCAAGATGCCCCGGCGGCGTGCCTCGCTCTTAATGATCAAACGGGCCATGGACTTAGATTGATCCACAGAGGGCTCTCAATGAAAGCACCAATGTCGGAGATAAATCCGGCAGGCCTCGAGTTGGGGGTCCTGATCTGTGGGTCGTAAGCCTACGGCGTAACAGGAACGATGAACGTGGGGTTTACCCAGGTTCGGGCCCTCCGAGGAGGTAATACCCTACTCCTGCTCTTGTTGTTTATGATGATGATGTACAGATTACAGTGTGCCTACCTCGAGATCTATGTATAAACCCTAAGGCGTAGATGAGATTGTATGTATATTCTACGACCAGGGTTGGAGGTTTATATAGACACCCCCAAACCCTAGGGTACAAGGAGACATGGAAGGATCCGGCTAGGCTATCCTAGAGTGCACGACAAGTCTTCGGGAGTCCCTTCTAGATACACATCTTCGGCCTTCTTGAATATAGCAGGATCTTCGAGACGGGCCCACGGTCCAGTAACGACCATGTGTGGGACCCCCTAGTCCAGGACTCCCTCAACTGGGAGTCGAACCCGCAATCTCTTCTCCCCTGACGAACCTAACCAGCAGGCCAGCAACTCATACGTGCTAAACTAACACGCCGTCCTCTTTAAAACTCATTCCATCACTGGGCCGGCATGCGGATGGAAACGAGCCGATGGCCTGCGAAGCGAACGAGCGTGCACGCTGAGAGCTAGATGGACTGGGCTGGCTATGGGTTTTTTTCCTTTTTCATTTCTAGAAATTAAATATGACCTCCAAATTGACCGAAATCAATTTGAAAAAATTGTAAAACAAATTCCTAGTCACAATAGACCATTTCGAACCATTTTCATACAAAACATTAAAATATGAATAGAAAAAATGTTGACCATGTATTCAAAAAATGTTAAACTTTTATTTGGAAAAAATTGGTAAAGCATTTGAAAATGTTAAAAAATGTGTACAGAAAAATGTTTAACATGTATTAGAAATGTTAATTTTGTATTTGAAAAATTGTTAATCAAGCATTAGCAAATGTTAAAATGTGTATAGAAAAAATAGTGATCATGTATTCAAAAAAATTAATCTTGTATTTGAAAAAAATGAATTTGAAAAATGTTAAAAATGTGTATAGGAAAAATTTTGACCATGTAATAAATAAATGTAATCCTGTTTAAAAAAATATTAGTCAAGCATTTGACAAAATTGTAAATGTTTATACAAGAATGTTGACCATGTATTTTTTTTAATCATGTATTAAAAAATGTTAATCTTGTATATAATTTTTTTGCAACTAATATTTGGTAGGGTCTTCACAAAAAAATCAATATTTTGCACTCATAAATGGAAAAAAAATTGTGCAAAGAAAATAAAACTTTCTTCGACAACATTCTTCATTTGAAGATGCACGATTGTATAAAATATGAGATCATTTGAAAAAACACTATGTCATGAATGTGGCCATAACATTGGTCATTTGGCTTAGAAGTCATGAATCTGTATACATCGCCGCCCATTTTTTAGAACACTTTTTAATATATTTGTTGTATTCCAAGTTTGTTATTTTTCCAGAAAACTAGGTCACATATAATGATACAATGCGAAGTTTTTTATGAATTTTGTATGTCGATTTCAAAATGTGGTCAAAGTTGACCGCATGACCGTTTGTAGCTAGGTGTGGAATCTTGCAAAACTCTTGGTGGATCTCTATTGAAATAGCTACTTGTGTACCTAAAAGTTATTGTTATAGAAAATAAAGAGTAAACTATGAAGCACCTGTAGTTCAAATTTGACCCACCTCCTACTAAATCGGAGGGATTTGTCTTTTTGATGAGAGGTGTATCGATAGCATTTTCATGCAACCATGTGGTCAATTGTATATAAAATATGGTATAATATTTTTTAAATGGATTGGTGCCATTTTGCAACAATTATTTCATAGATTCTTCACAAAAAACTATTTTTGGCACTCTGAAAAAAGAAAATGGTTTTTTTGTGCAAAGAAAATGACCCCCCCCAAATCAACATTGTTTTCCATCCCAAGATGCACACATGTGCACAATATTGGGCCATTTAAACAAACTATGTCATGATGCGGCCATAAGACTGGTCATTTGGCCTGAAAGCCATGAATCTTCATGCATGGTAGCTAATTTCTGAGAACACTATAAAAATATTTGCCGTATTTCAAGTTTGTTATTTTTCCTGAAAACTAGGTCACATATAATGACAGAATGCGAAGTTTTCTCATTTTCTTGGTTTTTTAATTATTTTGCCGATTTCAAGATGTGGTCAAAGTTGACGGCATGACCGTTTATAGCTAGGTGTGGAATTCTGCAAAACTCTTTGTGGATCTCCATTGAAATAGCTACTTGTGCACCTAAAATTTACTTTTATAAGAAAATAAAGAGCAAACTATGAAGCAGTTGTAGTTCAAATTTTTTCTGTATATTCATAAGTGGTACTATTCACATAAAAATCCTTTCAGAAATGTGAAACTCTATGATGTTTTCTGTATGTAAAGAAGGTCATTTTTCTGGAACACTGTTCACACCCGAGGGGTAGTGTTCATGCATAATTACTATTCACCGTTAATATTCACTGTTGGACACTTAAATGAACTGTAGAAGATTGGAAAAAAGTCAGAAGGAAGGGACAAAAGATACTATTCACCGTTACTATTCACCGCTGGACACTTAAATGAACAGTAAAGATTGAAAAAAGTCAAAAAAGGAGAAAAGGGAAAGTTTCCCTTTTTAGTATATGTACTTATTATTACATTTGTGAAAAAAAAACATGTAATTGATCAAGATTAATGGAACTTTTCACTTGCTCTCCAAGTTTGCATCTACAAACTAAATATATATATCATATATCATATATTTAGTTTGTAATCTCTCTAGGACTGTATATTTGAGTTGTGTGAGTGTTTTAGAAAACTAATGCCAATGTGTTCCATTTTGAATGGCCAGCGTTACAAGTTCCTCCAACCACAACCAGTTTGCCCGATTGCATAGCAGGTAGGATGATGCATGATGAATACTTCCTTCATTTCTAAATATAAGGCTTTTTAGATATTTTAATATGGACCGTACGACATATTTGAATTGTAGATTCACTTATTTTGCTACGTGTGTAGTCAATATTGAAATATCTAAAGCGCCTTATATTTAGGAAAAGATGGAGTACTTTAGTTATCGTTCAGAAAACAAAGGGCTACCATACCCTTTTTTTGCGCGTACACCATATCGTTTTTGAAGCAAACATAACACCTAACAGCGTTTTTTTATCTCATTTTTAGGAGAATTGCCATGTTCCATTCAAATAGCAGACATGTTACACAAAACACGGCATCTCTCTAGAACATTTTAGAGAGACAGCCCACCAAGAAAATTACAGGAAAACCCAAGAATAAGAAAATCTGCAGAAGGTCCCTGTAACCACCATCTTCACAACCATGGAAATCAGCCGCCACCGTCGCCATAGCATCCGGCGAAGGAGAGAAACCCAGGACACCTACTTGCCATGATCCAATAAAGCGCCATGGCAGCCTTGCTGCGTTACGAACCTCGGAATAGACGTGGTCGCGAACGACAACGTGCTTGACGATGTGGATCGTCGGCCGGGGAAAATCCCCACACCCTTGGATCTTGGCCCCGACGTCTCCGAACGGCGCTGCTGCTGGAGAAACTCACGACCCGCCGGCCTTCTTCCACTACCCAACTTTCAGGCGAGCCTCCTCCTGGACGAAGCCGGCGCTGCCAAGATCATTTGCACCCTATCATACATAGGTTGATTGCCAAGATCGTCCGATCTTGCTTAAAGAAAATAGAAAATAAACATGTATTTTGAGGCTAAACTTTACATGTATAGTCCTAAACTTATGTTAGAATATTTCTATTTATTTTTCTTTGAAAAAAGGGAATAACTCTCGGCCTCTGCATCGAGTGACTCGATGCACACAACCATATATTATTGGTTAGGGTGTGACTAGGACTCAGTTGATGGAGACTTAATCAAGTTCTAGCCAAGTGACATAACATGTAAAGAAGAAAAAGTAAAATATGCACGGATCTCAATGTAAGATCATACGAATATAACATCAATTGAGACATAACCAGGTCTCTGCCGACTGATATTTAGAAGGTTATTTAAGGATTCCAACCAAAGCCTAACACTATGAAACAACTTACATAAATATAAAGTCCAACTTCATCAAAATGGATCGTCCATGATGTACCACAAACCCTATGACAAAAGACCAAATGAAATGAAACTATGCCGATGTTGATGAATCAATCAAAGGTGATGAGAAACTGAATGTTAATTGAGACTTTGATCGCTTGGTACAGGCTGAACAATAAGCTGCAGTACGCCGAACTACTTTACAGTGTTCATGTACCGAACCGTGATTGCAGAGGCCGGGGACATGCCTCTTTTCAAAAAAACATACCAAACCATAATATTTAATTAATTTTCTCTTTGTAACTTAATATAAGACGTTACAGAGATAGTAATAAACTTGCGGATTTAAATTAAGATTGAACTAACCTTAATTCAATCACTGCGCCACTATTTTGGATCGGAGGGAGTATGTGCCCACCTTGACCAATCAATAACCACACGTAGATGAACCAGGGCGCATGGTGATAGGAGTGGCAACTTTGGCGAGAGGTGCTTCGTTAGGTAAGACACACATGCATGTAATGCATATGCAGCTAGCTAGGCGCTGGTGTAGATGTGGACTTTGAAACTGAGGATGATGACGGCGAAGATGGTGAAGAAGACGAGGGTGTGGACGAAGATGGACTTGCCGGTGGTGCGGAGGCCACCGAAGTCGACCCTCCCATACGTCCCGGTAGCTCGAACAGCAGCCCCGGCGAGAGCACCACGAACAACAACACCCCTACCGCCATAGGGGCCCAGTCGATCGTCTACAATATACAGTCCTGCTGCGGTAGGCCGGGGCTCCGTTCCCCTTTTCGAAAAAAAAAAATAACACTCCTGCTGCGGTAGAGCAGTCCTACTCCTGCTGGCCAGTGTATCTTACCGACTGCTGATGGCGGAGGATGTTTTTGTGTTGATGAGAAGGATGAGCACGAAGGAATGTGGAAAGGAAAAGGGAGGAAGGAATTAATGGCGAACGAGACATTCACAGCTGCTCTGATGTTGAAAGAAGAAAAAAGGAATAGGATGCCGTCGGATGAGGGTATATCATTGTGGTGTGCTTTTTTGATTTGGACGTAAAATCAAAAGCCTTTTTTTTTTTTGTAAAGCCAATCAACTGCGAAGCCAAAGATTAGAAATCATGTGTTAGGGAAGCTACCGAGTGGGGTGGTGAAAGTTATCAAAGTGTTAAACGTTGATGACTACTTTGAGGCACATCCTTGCTAATTAACCAACTGAGGGACAATGGAGTATGCTCAATTTGGACTGTGCTGAGATGAGATAATACAAGCCAGAAATTGACGGAGGCACATCTGTCTTGAGCCGTTGATCTGCGTCGTGATCCGGAAACCCGTTTCGGCGGAAATTGCCTGAAAATAGATGCAAATTCTGAACCCTTTAAATATGATACAATATATATGTTTATCATGTAATAATACTTCATCCAACTGTTCTTCTACGTCTATGTTCATGTACGTAGGCTGGATCTTCCCATTCCGTGCAATTTCTTCTTTATTGTTGAAGCGGTTGTTCTTTTCAATCATGTTCCAGCCAGACATTGTTACTATTCACCTTCTTCTTCTTCCTCGATGCACTTGTTACAGTCTGACCTTTCATTACTCTTCTCTTTCGCATCATCTATGTTCTTTCTTTTGGTTATTTGCTCGTCTCGTTTTTTTTAGGAAAACAACAGGACTCTGCTACTCATTTTTATTGATTTTTGGAATAATGGATACAAAAGAAGGTCCCCAAACAAACAAGCAAGGAAAAGGAATATATATTGATGGAAAATAAACAAAACATATTTAAAAGAAAATAATACAACAAACACAACAGCCGAATCAAAAGGAGGACTGTCTAAAAGAGTTCACCCATGATTCAAAGTTGTGGTAAGACTGCCTCTGGGCTCGCAACAAGATCCATTTGAGCTCTCTAACAGCCCCAGTGTCATGGTACAGTAAACCAATGCTAATGGTGTCATGTCATCACAATTAATTTTGCTTAACTTCACTTTGGCCCAAACCCACTTCAAATTCAAATTTAAAAATAAGTCAAAATAATATTTCTTCAAACACTAAAACTAAAATGTTAGAATTAATCAATAAATTCCCCTGATCATTTTTCATGATGAAACCAACTTCATTTGACTCACAAATAAATTCCTAGGAAATGAATAAATGGTCCAACAGCAAATAAAGTGGCCTTTTCAAATTAAACAAATGTTTAAACATTCCCAAATAGTGTGAAACTTTGTGAATATCTCCAAAATATTGTCTAGTATTTATGAGCAAACTTTCATATTCAACAAAATTCTTTTGGTATAAAAATTAAATGCAAAACAGCAAAGTAAATAAGAAATAGTAAAAGAAAAAGAAAAAGTGCATTAGTCATTTGGGCTCTAGTCCCACCTGTGCAGGCCCAGCCCAGCCCCCCTCCCTCCTTCAACCTCCTGTAGCAGGAGTCCGACCGAGCGTCAAGTCCGTAGACGCATCAACTTATTTGTTGCTGCTCTTTTCCCCTCGTCTTCTTCCTTTCCAGTGTCATCCTCTAGATATATACTAGATCATGATTGCCACGCGTTGTTGCGTGGTCTATTTTCGCAATAATATTGAAAGGGATACAATAGTCTGACAAAAGTTGTTTCATAGAAGTTGTGTATACAATCTGCATGTCCATTTGCAGCTTTGGCTACATTCAAATGAAAAGGTCTAAAAATAAATTGACGTAATAGCTCTTACTTTAACTTAAACAACAACAATGGACTACTTGAAAACACATCTAAAAGCTAATAGGGTTGACCAAGAAGCAACATCTAGCCTTCAATCAGTGGACTAATTCCAGTAACCTGAACAATAGTATGCAGGAAACCATAAGAGTTATACTTCAGGAACCAGCTAAACATCCACATAAGGATTAACTCTACCAAAGCTGCTCGATGGATGCTACGCCTTTTGTGAGTGGCGTAGTACACACTACATGCCATGTCAAATAATTGCCGAATCTAAGTTCTAAATGTGAATTTCTTTATAAGAATATCATGCATGTGTGCACCTCTGATAAATGATATCATGATAATTTCCACATGGAAAGAAAACCATACATGGTTATTCTTATGTTTCAGGAAATCAAATGATTCATCTTTGGCTTCAGATGTCTAGATTGATTTATATTTTTCTGGTGTGTCTTGGCCAGTCTATGGTGAAGATGTGTGCAACATATTAGCAAAAATCATTCGTACAATCCAGAAGACAAATAACTTACTTAATACAAAACTTGCAAGTAATTAAACTGCAAGAAGTTACAGAAATAAAGTAGACAATATGTGCAAGAATCCATGCAATGTTTTGGTGTAGAGTGTGGTTTTTTGTAGGTCGAGCTACA
Source organism: Hordeum pubiflorum (assembly GCA_000582825.1). Lineage (NCBI taxonomy): Eukaryota > Viridiplantae > Streptophyta > Magnoliopsida > Poales > Poaceae > Hordeum > Hordeum pubiflorum. The sequence goes on along the minus strand of CBMN010136478.1, from coordinate 2,888 downwards.
TGGTACCCCTTATCTTAGCCATCCATTTCTGCTTCGATTCGTGCATGCACATTTGTCTTTTTTGTTTCTCCCAAACGAAACAACATATAAACTTCAAATTTTGCAGGGCAACAAAACATTCTAACTACAATGCAGGAAAAAACTTTCGGATTTTTTTATGCTTTTAAATACTTAAAAAAAAATTTAATCAAACAAAATCTCATTTTGTATATTTATATTGGACTAAAAAATCTGAAAAAAAATTCACACAATGAAGTTCTAAAGTTTGTTTGATCTGCAAAGTTTCAAGTCCACATGTTGTTTCATTGGAGAGAAACAAAAAAGAGAAATTTTCATACAGTAAGTTAGTTCAACAGCACACATCTCAAAGCAATTTTGGAGGGTGAGGATAAGAGGTTCCATCTAGCTCAACCTACACAGGAACTTACTCATATGACCTGAAATGGAAATACAGAAGCATGGCATGGAAGTAAATCTGACCTGAAATGGAAATACAAAAGCATTGCATGACCTCTCACCAGATTAAAACCTACATTATCTTCCTTACACTCCGACTTGGATTGGTATTTAGTTCAACACATAGATTTACAAGCTACACTACTTTTGCGGATGATTCATAAGCATTTGAAAATTAAAGAAGAAAAACATGCATATGATGTGAGCATATACATGTATTAGCTTTTGAAGGGCCTTCTTTTTTGGCAAGAAAGCTTCTGAAGAGCCTATGCTTTTCTAATTCTCTAATAATAGGTAGACAAGCCTCAACAACTGATCTTTTATCATAATTGGATCCAAGCAATGTCTACAAAACTCGAAAGGAAATGAGAGTCAATGTATCCTTGCTGAAGATTACTGGACCAATAGTAGAATTACTGAATCATCATATTAGAATCAAAATATCCATGATGCATGATCTGCAATACCTATGTGTCATGTGCAGCAGATGATGGTTTGTCGATAGGCAAGTTTTAACTACGCATGGTAGAACCATCATCGAAATATACAAACTTTACAGCTTATAGTAACTGATCATCTCCCAAATAATACCTATAGATAGAACACATGTTCTAATCTTCCTGACCTATTTTTGATTAATTAAGAAACATCAACTTAGCTTCACCCTTTTGATTCCCAAGAAGATGAGTCCTCGCAAAGCTGTTGTATCTTGTTGTAAACCTCATTGACCTAACGTGTATAGATAAGAGAAAATTTAAGGGAAGATGGATGGGGATTGAGATGGAGTTGAGAAGCAGAAAAAAACATACCTAGAATAAACTCAGTCACATATGAATACCGATGGTCATTAACAGTCTCTTAATTTTGTTAATGAAATAAATATGTTTCGTTGAAGAAGAGCGCAACTCCCTCATTTCTGGTTTTTAGTATACTGACAACTCCAAGCATATTAACCGAAGCAACTACACGAGACACTGGACTACAAGTCCGCTTCACAAACGACAAGATGCAAGATGAACCAACAGCATGTCTACACGAAGGATCAAGTTTGACTCAGTAGATAGCGCATGAATCGATCAGCTATGTCCTCATTTTCAGCTTCACCATCTTCATAATCTTTACAACTAATGAAGTGTATTTTTATGGCAGTTTCATTGTTCAAACAAGAAATATTATTCAGAAAATACTCATAAATATCTAGACAATTCTTAAGAAGACTACTGATATCAACAGTGCTAGTTTCCACTAGTTAGAAACCTCCTGATAAAATAAAACACATGCACAGAACCATAGTTAGCATTTAGCAAAGGCAACATAACAATTGTCATATTTCAGTTCTAGCTTTAATGGGCCCAATAAGAAGAAGAAGAAGAAGAAGTTACTTCATAATAAGTCATCGGATAAATAAATTAACTAGCAACTCACTCCATTATTCTATACTTGGTCGAACCTTAATCACTTTAACAATCTTATAACAATCACCTACCAAAAGTAACTTGAATGAATCTAACGCAAAACAAACTAAAATGATTTTTTTTTGCTTGTGCAATGTAGATAGGGCGGTATTACCTCCGGCATAGAAATTTGTGTAGGGATGAAACGTAAGATAACATATGTCCTTCCTTTCAATAATCTGTTTGATCTGCATCGAGTCAAGTTGGAGCATGAAGACACCAACCATTGTAGACAGAACAATCACATTTGTCTCCTCATCGTAGCCCACAAAAACTACTATTTTGTGGTCATTGTGCATTGTCCGTGCGAACAACGACTCAAGTGGAATGGTTTTCTGCAGTGGCACCCATTCAGCAACACCATCAGAGTTAGATTTCCTCTCCCATAACTGGATGGTCTGTTTCGACGAAACAGCAAGGCCAAGTCCACCATCCTTCATCCGCAAGAGCTGAAAACGCCACTGGTCAAACACATGCTCGCTTTCCAGCTTCTCGATCACACGAAGGCTCTGTGTTTCAAAATCGAACACAAGGACATCACCTCCGGAACTCAACCAGAAAAGTGCATTCCCCACAAGGATGCTGGTCTTTATCGGAAAAAATATATATGTTGCCGCCGTTGAGGAAATATCTCCCCAAACACCAGATGCCGAGTCGTAGAGAGAACCAAATGCCTGTGTGTACCCTACGCAGACAAAAACCAGTTTAAAGTGGCTTGAGAAGCAATCCCCATGCGCATGCCCATCTTCGGCATCGGCGCACAACACGGCTACGTCCCAGGTATGGTAATCCCCCCTTAGGGTGTTGTTCATCCCCAATGGAGAAGTCACCCGGTGTTGCTGTCCAGTGAGAGGATCCCAACAGCAATCTCGTGCTTCCAGCTATTTATTAGGACAGCGAGGCCGTGGCGGCAGCCCATGAAATCCCAGTGTTCGTTGTCCACTAGGGGCACGGGGAAGCGGGCGGCAGGTATGCGGT
>CBMN010136471.1:0-11425 GCA_000582825.1 Hordeum pubiflorum | reverse complement strand
CGGCGACGGGCCTCGCTCCGCTCGCTCGTCAGAAGTTGGTCTTTCTCTTTATATTGGAATTTGGAGCATAACATAACAATCTCCGTAGTGGAGCGTTAAGGATGGCGTGCACAACGACGGAGTACAAAGGTAGAATCGCAGACCGACTCATGTTTAATATATTGAACATTACTTCTCAAAATACTTGTTAGGCAATCAATAAAATGAAGAAAATCCAAAAGAGGCGAATGCTAGAACAATTTAGCTCTCCGATAAATGGAGTCAAGGCCACCATGCATCACTCGATACAGAGGCACCAGAGTTGTTGCGCTCGTTGGATTGTACACGGTGGAATACTCAATATTGTGTCTGACGACCTCGCTAATTTGCAGATAAACTCCCCTGAACCCAAATAAGAGAAAAGAGAAGCCGTCCACTGCGTACGTAGAATGTTGTTCCTGTCAGCTTGGAAAGTTCTACACAGATACACGTCGTGGCACAAGGAGAAAAAATGTCAGGGAAGATGAAAGCAACACATGTTATAAACATGACGTTACGGAGTACAATTAGCTGATAATCGATCGGGCGAAGCGATATTTTCATGCGGTGAAAGCTGCGGGCGTTCAGCTAATCAATCAAATATGGAGTTCTAAACTATCGCTGTCATGAGGTGTACAATTATTACTGGAGTAGTGTACTATATTATTATCAATCAAATATGGAGAACACATCGATCGAATGGTACTATTATTACTGGAGTCTGGAGAAGTTGTCGTTGAAGTTGAAGCAGAAGCACTGAACTGACCCCGAATCTGGTTGAGTTCAGACCGATGAATCAAGCAAGCATCATCCAGTTCCCATTAGAAAATAACGTAAGGAGCATCCAGTCGTATGCAAACTACCGCGTACTCGGACTTGGACGGCTCAAACGGCCAAGTCTCGATCAGTTCGATCTCCGAATCATCCATGTATGTATCACGGAACCTTTTTCTAGCTATCAAATCAAGCTAACCATCCCGTCAAAAGTAAATAAATCAATCTAACCATGATGGTGAAGTTTGACAGTGGTCGGTTGCGGAGAAGTCGGAGTTGTTGGATTGAAGAGATCCGACGAAGATGACTTGCCGGAGTCTGTGCAATGACTAAACTATAGTCATCGATTTTTTCCTGTGTTTAGTGTTCTTTTATATAGCAATGTTAAAACTCTTTTCGATTAAATCAATAGATCGAAGCAAAAAATAAAACAAATGAATGGAACACAACCCCCTCAAAAGAAAAAAATGGAACGCAATTGAGCAAAGAAAAAACACATACAATTATTTTGGATACGACCAAGCTAACAAGTCCCACTTTTTTACTATTACGAGATTTACTAGAAGAGGAAATTGCATCCTGCAACCATAGCATTTCTCCCCTTTTTTTTTACCCCAAGCTTGCAACATTTTGAAAACGGGAAATTGTGACAGGAGCAGGTGCTATTAGAGAACAATTAGCAGATTTGGATTTGTGAATTATTATACATAATTCTTTGGTCGAATGGAAGAAATTAGAAGACGAGGGGTATGGTGGAGATGAGTGTGAAGATAAAAAAAGACGAATAAGCCGTATAGTGCACAGTCCATTGCCTATTTGACGCACACTGCACAAAGGAGCGAAGCGACCGCTCGGATGGGACAGCCTATTTACCTATCATTTACCTATATGGGGATTCTGTGTTTCACAACTTTTCTTGTACCTTTTATTATTGGTTTTGGGAATCATCTAGAAGATTTCGGTTTGATTATTCCTTTTTTATATTTTACGTTATTTATTAATTTTCAAAAAATTGTAAGATTTTTCTGTTTTTTTCAAAAAAAATAGAATTTATGAAAAATGCACAAAATGATTGCGATTGAAATTTTTGACAACTTCAAAAAAGTTCTAAAAAACAATTTTAAAATAAATAATTTTCATGATTTTTGTAAAACAAATATAAAATACAAATCATAACCCAAGAAAAAACATACAACAATCACTCGGTACGATATAGTGCTACATGGGTCGGCACACCAGGGTACACATCTGTTCGTCATCACTCCTGTTTGATGGAGAGAGCATCAAATAGGAGTAATGCTTGGATAGTTGCTCATGTAAGGGTCATTTTTTCCCCAATGTGAGCCCGGCAAGCGGTGCGCCCAACCGTCATCACGTGTCACGTGTTCCACCTCTATCTGGATTTTAGACTTTTTATTTTTTTACATGTTTTTTACTTTTAGATGATTTTTTTTGTATTTTTTGCTTTTTTGGTTTTTGCCTACATTTTGGAACATTCTGTGTGCTTATCGGAAAAGAAAAGAAAAACTGTGCTATCACGGAAAGCACATATTTGATTCTTGCGATAAGCACGATTGTGCTTCTCAAAAAGTAAAAAAAAAAAATCATGAAAAGCACAACTTTGCTTCTTGAAAAAAATATGCTTCCACAATAAGCACAAATTTGCTTCTCATGAAAGAACAAATTTCCGTCCGCGAGAAGCACAACTGTGATTTTTGAAAAGGAAAAAAAAATGTGCTTCCATGAGAAGAACCGTTTTGCTCGTCGAAACATAGATTTGTGCTTAGCGGCGGAAAAAAATGTGTTTCTAGAAAAAGGGGAAAAGTGAAAGACTACAATCGTGCATTCGGGCTATTGTTTTTTCTTCTGCTTTTTTTGTTATTCTTTTTTTTTGCTGGGTTTTCTATTTTTGTTTTTTTATCATATTGTTTTCATTTCACTTTCTTGGTTTGTTTTTGATTTTTTTTGTCAAAACCAATTAACATGTGATCTAGTTTTAAAGATATCGAAATTGGAAAATCCTTCGGTGAAAATGGTTTGGGATTGGGAGGCACGGTTCAAGAGCTAAAAGTTTTGAACAAATGAATTTACGAAAAAAGGAAAATCATCCATGTCGCGACAAGTGACGTGCAGTGCGCCACTTGTCAACGGTTGAGATGGTGGGGTGAGCTTTGCAAAGAGTATCCCTTAACTAATTTTTTTCGATCAAATAGCAGCGCACCATACATACAATTTCTCGAGGAAAGTAAATAAACGGGCCAAATTGTTTACGCGGGTAATGCTATATATCGCTTTCAGCGAGCGCTATGCCTCCGGCGCCAGCCGCTGCGTACATGAGCCTGGCCTAGCGAGTTATAACTGAGTGTCCATCCTCCAGCCAACCGGATATTGCATTTCCATTTATGTTTTCTTCACTTCGTTTTTCAGTTTTGATAAGAATTTCATTTTTATTTTAAATATTATTTTTGGAAAGAAAATCATGATTTAATATTTCTTAGGATTTTTTAAAAAAGTTTGTGAATTCAAAAAATGCTCATGAATTTTATTATTGTTGGTGAATTCGAAAAATGTTGATGAATTCAAAATATGTTTGTGCATTGAAAAAATAGTCATAATTTGAATTTTTTCGGTGATTTTTAGTTTTTTCTATGATGTTAAATACATGTTCACATTTTATAAATGTAATCAATTCTAAAAGTGTTCATGAATTTGAAAAATAAATTATGAATTCGAAACATGTTAATGAATTTGAAAATTTTCATGGATTCAAAAAATGTTTGTGAATTTTACATTTTTTACAATATTTATAAATATTAATGATCAAAAAAAAATGTTTGTGAATTTGAAAAGTTTGCTAAACTAATATCTTCGTGAATATAGAAATTCATTGGAAACTTTACAAATGTTAGTAAAGTTTGAATCATTTTAAAATTTAAAATTGTTCATGAATTCAATAAGTGTTCGTGGATTTTTAAAGGAAAACGCTTCACCAATCTCGTCGCGTGGCGTAGTGCGACAGGCCGACCGTCGGGGTTGCAATTCCCCACCATCGCAACAATCACTGTTGGTGCAGGCGAGTTACATGTCGACGGTGTGGCAAATTACCTTCCATGGGGGGTTGCATGGGCCATGCTACAATGGAGGGGTCGTCGATGCTTCGCATGGGCTTCAAGCAACCGGTGGATGCTGCAAACAGGGGGAGTGCCGGTTTTTGCAGAAGCACCCTTGCTACGATGGCATCACGGGTTGTCGGTGGTGAGATGGAGCATCACCGACCTCCGGTGCTACGCTGGAGCAGCTCCCTTGTTGCGATGGAGCATCGTTGGGATCCCTATTGCTGTCATGGAGCATCGCCATGCAATCGGGGCCGTGCGGTGTTGTGATGGAGCATCGCCGGTATTGTATTGAGCGTCATTGGTTCATCGCTGGACCTGGCGGCACTACACTATCGACGGGGTTATTGTTCGTTGTGACGGCCGAGCACTGCTAGTCTAGGAGGAGCACAATAGTACAAGGCAAACGTCACGTGTGGAGGCCCAGTCAAACGGTTGCGACGCCTTGCATCCTATGGCGTGCGTGGTGCCTGATCCCGCGCAGGGAGCAGTCTGATGAAGCCTAGCAGACGCCACTTTTAAAAGTTTGCGAGTAAAAAATATTCATGAAATTCAAAACATGTTCACGAATTTTAAAAAGGTCCATGAATTTTTTTAAAAACCCTTCAGATCCATTAAAAAGAAGATAAAACAGTTTTATTTTTTTAAACCCGAAAAAATAAATCATGAAATAAAAAATACCAAAAGGAAAAACCTTCTCAAAACCAGACATAAGATTTGAAAAGATCCTAAAACCGGCTTCGGCCTCTCGCTTCCTCCCGTAAATCCTGCTAAATGGCCCGGCATGGTAATCAAGTATAGTGGGCGATCCACCTGATACTGGACTGGACTGGGCTGTCTGGGCTCGAGCGAGAGCAGGGCGCGTGGGCTCAGCCCCGTCACTTGCAAATGAGGGCCCAGGGAATCGTCAGGCGGCAGATGCGCATCAGCGCTGCACGCACCATCCGCCGCGGCATATGCCGCCAGCTGTTTACGCCCAAAGAAAACATGAACGGCGCCCATTGTCTCCTTCGACGCTGCTAGGGCCACCCATCTTGCTCCCCAAGCAAAAGCGTCTCTCAAATATTCTTAAAAAAATACTGCAACAATAGAAGAGCATCTCCTGGTGACTCTTGTGTTTGTATAGGAAAGCAAGTCATACTCTGGCGCCTCTCCTTACAAAATATGTGATGCGGCACAGCCACGGTCAATTATTGATTGGAAAACAAGTCACACTTTGATGCGTTCCATTGTGTGGCTATTTAAAATACCCATACTCTCATTCGCAAAGAAAGAAAAAAAGAAAAAACTCATACTCCACATGGCCCTTACATGCGATGTCTGTTGAGCAGAGAGTGTAGACCTAGAGGCAAAGAGACGCATTGTATCAGGCTTTTTAAAGAACGTAAAAAAAGCACCAACATGCTAGATAAACTGCCGAATTATAATGTATCATCGACAGCGAATACAACAGCCTGAGATTAACACTTGAACCGACCGTATGATATTTCAACCGAAGTTCATCGTTTCGGAACGCCCCTTCCTCCGTTGCTTTCCGTGGAGCCTAATTTGGTACACGAATACAATACCTTTGATCATCAATTACTCTTACATCATATACTCCGCATGAAAGTTGGCATCCTGAGATTCATTTTCAAGATCATTTACCCAATATATGGTTACAGTTTTGCAAATCACACATATCAGCACTAGAGTATCTTTTCTTTTTGAGGGATCGGTACTGGAGTATCTGTTGCTTAACAAATAACCAGCTTTATTTAGGTACCGTAAGAAAAAACAACAACTTTGGAGATGCCAAACAGATCAGCAATTTTTTGTAAAAAATACCATTGCGCTCTTGGTGTTGGCGTACGCATAGCTGCCAACACACATTTCTTGTTCCCCAATAATAGCTGTGTGCGCGAGAGAAACCCAGAAAAATCCGGTGGTGGCAGCGGGGCCCACCTGTCATGGTCGCCCGAGGCCGGCCGGCCTCATGTGGCCACATCACAGCGCCCCCTCCCCTTTATATCCTCGCCCCTGCCCCCGTCGTGTCTTTCTTCCTCCACAAGAAGATCGCCACCAAATCCAATCTCGATCCCCCCTCTCCAGTCCGTCCGCCCGAACCCAATCCGATCCGCTCCTCCCCCTCCTCCGTCGCCATGGGCCGCAAGTTCTTCGTCGGCGGCAACTGGAAATGCGTACGTGTTTTGCCCCCCTGATCTCTACTATTTCCCGTCGTAGCTCCGTTTTGTTGGTTCCTGGGTGGGTGAATGGGGGGATGGATCAGCGTGGAAGGATCGGCTCTATGGGTCTACTTCCATGGTGTTCGATGGATCTGGAGGGTTATCAAGTGTTAAATCGGGAAGATTGCCCTTAGATTTGAGTGTCCGCTTCGCAGCTCTCGGATCAAATCGGTGTGCAGATTAGATGTTTTAGTGTGTGTGCCGGTTTTCTTTTTTAATTGGGCAGGCCGGATGCGATGGGCGAAAGGTGGGATTTCTTGTGAGGATCTGGGTGATAATTCCAATGATCTCTTATTTATGATGCCGAGCGCTGGGATCGCTTGATGTATCATTAATTACCTGTGCTTATTTTTGGGGATGGTTAAAGCTATTACTAGTTTGTTACTGTATACATCTAGCTTGGGATCAGATGATGCGGCATGCTATTTCCTGGGTCTGTAGAGGAAATACATCTAGGTTGAAACAGTTTGATCTTGCTCGCTGCTACCTCTAGGTTGGGGCAGTTTGTTCTTGCTAGCCAGTCTGGAACAGTTTAGTGTGAGTTCGTCTCTGATGAGTTGATTGCTTGATGCTGACATGACTGTTCTTGATGTGTGCAGAATGGTACCGTCGAACAGGTTGAGGCAATCGTCCAAACTCTGAACGCCGGACAGATCGCCTCTCCGGATGTTGTCGGTATGGACGCCTGCCCTGTTCCCGGCCTTACATGTTTTGGTCACTCTGTCAAATTTTGGCGACGCTTAAAGCTGCATTGCAGGATGTACTTACGGTTTTATTGGCTGATGAACTGCAGAGGTTGTCGTCAGCCCGCCCTATGTCTTCCTTCCCACCGTCAAGGATAAGCTGCGCCCAGAGATCCAAGTTGCTGCTCAGAACTGCTGGGTGAAGAAGGGCGGTGCTTTCACCGGTGAAGTCAGGTTAGTATTCAGTTCTCTTCCATTCTATCAAAGCCACCGTATGTTGCAATGGTATGCCATGGATTTAACTGCAAATATGCACTGCAAACATAAGCTGTGTTACACTGTGATATAAAGTGTCGTGTTCGCTTCAACATGTCTAGAAAAGAGTATTCTCACTTCCAAACCATTGTTCCTTCAATTTCTTTACACATTCAGTATTGATGTTAGATTTGTTTATACTCATTGAGATGAATAATTTTGTATGTGCATAAGTTTCTGTTTGGTTCATTCCCCATTCAGCTTATATGTTGGTTCAAAATCTGTTGCTAATGCAGTGCTGAGATGCTTGCCAACCTTGGCGTTCCCTGGGTCATTCTTGGACACTCTGAGAGGAGGAGCTTGTTGGGAGAGTCAAGTGAGGTATGCTGCAGTTCATATCTGTTCACATCATACCATGTATTTGTAAATCAGGCGCATTTCCATTTTGAAATAAGGCAAACAACAAAACTGTGATATACTGCTATTGGAAGGTAATAAACCTACACTATAGTTAACAGTAGTTAAGGCCCGACTTTTCTTTAATTCTCTTCCATTGTAACCAAATTGTGAAGTATTTGCTGTTGGTCTAAAGGGGATTTACTGCACTATAGTTGGTGAATAATGCACTGCAGTTGATATTGTTTTATAAAAAAGTATTGCTATTACTTGACTGATATCTAGAGTTTTCACCTCTAACCGTCGCCTCTCCATTCTTGAATGGCAGTTTGTTGGGGAGAAAGTTGCATATGCACTCGCTCAGGGCCTGAAGGTCATTGCATGTGTTGGTGAGACTCTTGAGCAGCGAGAAGCTGGATCAACCATGGATGTTGTTGCTGAACAGACAAAGGCAATTGCTGGTACTGACCTTTAGTTTGTGAATATACAAAAATTTACCTTTATATTGCTTGTATCATTGTGTTTATTATGTTCTCTTGAATTCTCTTACCGTCGATCTTGATGGTTTGTGGTGAATGGTCTCAGTTTTGGGGTTTAATTCCTGGCATGGAAGCTTAGGCTTGCAAAAGCTAGCTACATACATTTTTATTAGCAGAGTTTATCTTGATTGATAATGGTACTTCACCCCAATGAACTTCCGATATGAGCAATTTGGCATTGCTATTTTCTCTTGAACAGCTTTATCACAAATTGCTTCCCCACCATTGATGGTTGGATGAAACCACATGTTTTGCTTTGCATACCTGTTTTCAGTGTCCAATGCAGACTTTGTATAGAATATCTTGTCACCTGAAAGGTGTATGCTGAGATGATCGTTTTATTTGCAGGCAAGATCAAGGACTGGACCAACGTGGTGGTCGCGTACGAACCAGTGTGGGCCATTGGCACCGGCAAAGTTGCATCACCGGCCCAGGCACAGGAAGTAAGTTTTGACACGTTTGAAGATTGGTATATGCTCCTTCAGTTCTAGATAAACATATTTACTCAGTTTTGTTCTATTTTGTCAGGTGCATGCCAACCTCAGGGACTGGCTCAAGACCAATGTGAGCCCCGAGGTTGCTGAATCCACACGGATCATCTATGGAGGTATGCACACTGCTTGAACACAAGGCACCTTGCCTATGCATGGACTGCCAGAGTATCTTGATATATGATTACGCGCGCCTTCTTGCTGCAGGTTCTGTAACTGGCGCAAGCTGCAAGGAGTTGGCCGCGCAGCCCGACGTCGATGGTTTCCTCGTTGGTGGAGCTTCTTTGAAGGTAAACACAAAACACAAACAGAGCAGAGTATTCATCATCATGCCTGACTTGCTCACCTGCACCCATATGACTAAACACTGTTCTCCTCTCGCTCGTGCAGCCTGAGTTCATCGACATCATCAACGCCGCCACCGTGAAGTCTGCCTAAGAAAGATCTCGTCGCGCCCCTTCTGCCTCCTGGGGGGCGGAGGAAGGCGGCTGAAGATGAAGAGACTCCTTTTTTCTCCTGTGTTTATTATGTGTACTATGCTAGTGATTTTGCGGTGGAGCAGCTGCTACTGTGTTTCCTCCCTCCCCGACTTGAGCATGCAAGCCAATAATGATAATGTTTATTACTACTGAACATATATCAGCAATAATCTTTTAGCTCCTCTTTGCGCCGTTTAGTTACCACGTTTTGCTTTTTCTTACTGTCGATGATGCAACGTTTTTTCTTCAAAATTTCGTGCCACATGAATAGGCCTGAATGCAAAGTTGCAGACCAATCTTTGCACGGATGGATGCAGCTAGTGTTCTCTGCCAGACTCTCAGCAGATAAACACACAGTGACGCTGAGTGCAAAACCAAAATCTTTGCACGGACCGATGGCATATGCATCGTATGGTAGCCAATCAATTTCTCTCGGCAGGTGCATGAAGATGGCCTGTACTACCGAGCATAGTCCCTCCTTATGTTTTTCTCTGCATATATGATCTATCCTATAAGTCAAACTTTGTTAATGTTAAAGTACTAGTTCCATACTTCGTTACCAAATCAATATCATTACATGCGTCATGGAACTAATTTTCATATTGTACAGTATATCTTCAGTAGTATTATTGTATATGTTTATATTTTCTTAATAAGTTTGGTCAAACTCTGCAAAGTTTGAGTTATGACAAAACTCATACGTGGAACAAAAAAGAACGGAGGGACTTGTGACAAATCTTGCTTTTCTTGTCCAATGGCCATTCTTTTCGGCACAGTGTGATGCAATATTTTTTCAACTTGTGTCACATGAATGCAGACCTTTTTCCCTTTCTGAGATGTCACATGAATGCAAAACTGCAAACCAATCCTTGCACGGATCGATGCAGCCAATCAGTCCTCTCCGTGGCCGTGGGTACGGAATTTTCGCTCTCACAGCAATACGGAGCCGAGCCGACAAGCACACAGTAACTTTTTTTGGACGCAAGAAAACAATTCCCTTGGTGCCGTGCGCCCGAAAACAAAATTGGTAAACCCCTTCGCAACGTTCGTGTCATCCCACATGAGAAACACCAAATTTTTTGCACGGACCGACGGCCAGATTTGTACGGCGTTGGCTCGAAATTTGCTCTGGCACGGCAACACGGACGCCGGGCTGACGGGCTCACGCACAGTGCTCCGCTTGGATCGCAAGGTCGAAAATGGCTTCCTTCCTTCCCGTAGGGAAAACAGTAAGGCTTTCGCCCGGGCTGGGCAAAAGAGAAAAACTTGAGCGATGGAGCAGTAAAGCTGAAGCAGACGGATCACGGGCTCACGGGCATAAATTCGCGGCCGTATGCGCAAGCGCAACCGCCCGCGAATTCAAGCCGCTCATACGCGTTTCATGCGTGCGCGCGCCGACGCCGAGCGGGGTTGGTTGCTACCCCGTCCTCGCATCGCATGTGATCGCCTCCGTCCTCCTCCACCTCTATCTCTTATCGCTGGTGCTCCCTCTCCGAGCGGCAACCCGTGGCCTGCTTGACACGGGCGGCGGGATTGAATGGGGTCGCCGACGCCGCCGCCGCCACCGACGCCAGCGTCACGGGCGAGCTGTTACTCGGTGCGCCTGCGGCTCCACCGGAGGCGGGCGGTGGCGGGTTTAAGAAGGAGGCCGCAGCCGCGGGGCAAGATGAAGCTCATGTACTTCCTGATGGACGAGGAGGGGGAGGAGCAGCGGTGCCGCGCGGAGGAGCTCCGGGTGGAGGTGTCGGAGCTGGAGGCCGTGCTGGCCAAGGAGGAGCGCCTCAGCCGGGTCCTCCGCTGCTCGCTCCAGCCCGGCCGCGGCGTCGGCTCCTGCCGCTGCTGCCTCTCCGCCCACCTCGTTCCGGCCAAGGTAATATAATTTGTACTACCGGGTAGCGAGTACTGACCACTGAGTAGAGTACTACTGAATTTACTTTGTTCTCACAGTCCCACACTCCATATGCGAATCCTTGTACAGTACATGCCATGTTTGCCAATTTCATTTTCGGACTTGGCAAATTTCTTCTTCGGAAGTTGCCACTGTTTTCTGCCACCGAGTGTAAAAGTGTTCCAGACATTCAGTCCCGGCTCTGGACTGTTGAAACTTGAAGGCAAGGGTAACAGATTAGTGGTGCAAGTGCAGATGCAAAATCGCTTCCTGTCCATCACAGGACTTGACAGTCGGCCATGATCGTGTGTCTGCTTGTCTGCAGCATTAGCTATCTTAGAGCATCTCTAGCAGACCCGTAAAACGCCGACCCGCATAAGGCTTTTGCAGTTCGCGAAAAAAGGTATATGCGGGCCGGCGCGGGCGAGGTCAGACTCAGACCCTACAAAACGGACCCGTAAAAAAGGATATTCGGTGAATATGCTCTTTTACGGGTCGGCTACGCGGGGGGCGCCGCCGCGTCGACCCGCAAACCGAAGACGCCCAATTATCGAATTTGACATC
>CBMN010136463.1:0-14592 GCA_000582825.1 Hordeum pubiflorum | reverse complement strand
GCTTTCGTCGGGGAGAAATTCTTCGTCCAAGTCTTCAGTAAGCAACGGGCCACGATCAATGACCTCTTTTATATGCATAGTGACTGGAAAATCAAGAGTGACCTGCTCTGTTGGAGAATTCAGAGCCGGCGATGAATGTGCATTCTCATCGTCAGAGTCTGGCTTCCATGGCTGTAGAGGGGGTGCCGGGACAGAGACAGTTAACAACTTTGGGACCCCACAAGGGTCGCGCAGCCAGGCGGTCACCGGCAGCACCCACTTGTCAGTAGCCGGGAGCATGTTGATGAGCTCACCGTCGACACCGGCGAGCACCAGGTTGACGGTGTCCGGATCCCAAGCCTCCTCCGGGAGCCCCTCCAAACTGAGCGTCGTCTTGTACTCGAGCTTCACCGGTGTGCCCTCCCGAGTAGCTTGACCAGCGCTGAAAAGAAATTCTGCTGCCACAACAACGCAGCTGCTCCGACGCTTGCACCACACGGGTGCAATCATCCATCGAGTCAAAGCGCACGAAAAAATTGAATGGTGGGCAAGTGACCTCCACCTTGCTTGCCGTCCGCCGGACAGCACAGTGAAACTCTATCGCCGCCGCTAGCGCCTCCGTCGTCACCACGCTCCGCGGCTGTCCAATGATGGTGGCGTACAGAACACGGCCACGGAAATCCTGCTCCAGCGCCGCCATGCCAGCCGTGCGAGCGATGACAACCCGCTCGCATCTCTGGCTCGCCGCGCTGCCACACCTCTTGAGGAAAGACACGTGAGTCCGGGATGCGAGACCATGCCACGACGGGCGAGGAATACCTCCCTTCAACGACGCCGGCGTGGCGAGCCAGTGCCACACTCTCCTCCTTGCCGCCCGTGCCTGCCATACTGCCCGCCACGGCGATGGCGGCACCGCGACTACTACCCACGAGGGAGGAGGAAGCACTCCAGCGAGCAGAATCGCCGCCACCACTCGCTGTCTCACTGCCGGCGACGCCACCGCCCATTTGTCGTCGCCGTCAACGCTGGCGGAAGGTGTGAGAGGAGAGGAGAGCTAGGGATTTGGTTTCGATTTGGGAATTAGGTTTTCGCTTCGGCTCGTTTATTAAACTGTCGATTTTGCAATACGGTCCTCGAACTGTTTCGGGACGGACTTTTCTACAAAATTACAGCCGTCACATGCATCGCTCGTGACCGAAAAACAGAAAAAACCGGGCATTCGACCGGTCCAGCTCGCGTTGTGACTTAGATGCATCCGCAACGTAATTTTTGAAACAGGTTTTTCCGATTTGCAAGTAATGTGACTTAAGTGCATCCGCAGAACAAGTTTACAGACCACCAGTATCATTTACTCTATACGAAATGTTTGGCCTACGGGTCCAAGTTGGTGCAACAGTTTAGACAGCATCATACACGGAGGTGCAGACACATGTCGCCGTGGAAAAGAGCCAGTGCCTGTACCTCACGAGGAAAGTGCTATTTAATTCTCTTTTTTTTAGAAACTATTATTTAATTCTCATGTCCATGGATCCTTTCGCCCGGTCCAACTAAAGGAGGGAGAGGGAACATCAATAGCCAAAAGCCCATTAGAAATTGACACAGCTCCTTCTTGTCCATTCCCAGCCGAGGATCTATCTCGTGGAACATGATGTTAGCCTTGATTCCATCGTCCCACCACGCCGAGATGCCCCCCTCCCTGCTGTTTGGGCTTTTCCTCCTCCCCCATACGAGTCAAATCATAAGCCTAGTAGTAATCAACATCCTACAAATACACCTTAATTCGACTCTTCCTCTTCTCCCACTCTACAAACATACCCCTCCCTCTCTCTCTCTCTCACACACACACACACGCACTCATAGCTTGGCAGACCAAAAACATGGAGGCCACCGCACTCGTGCTCCTCCCTCACAGTCACAGTGGCCTCACGGCCAGGGGAAGAGGCGTCTCCTGCGTGGCGAACAAGAGCTACGACGTGAGGAGGATCAAGCGGAGCTCCACGGTGCGAGGGGTCATGGCGAGGCCACAGGAGGCAACGCTAGCTCGGGCCCCGGCGCCAGCGCCGACACGGCCGGCGAGAGAGACGGCCGCGGCCACGACGTACCACGACACCTGGTTCGACAACCTCGCCATTGGCTACCTGTCCGGGAAACTTCAAGAAGCTTCCGGTTCGTGCGCACTCTCTTATGTATTTCCCAGCTTGTTTGGAATGATCCATCCTTCCTTCATGTCGTTGTTGTTTCACCCATGTGAGGTTCTGCTGCATGCGAAGAGACATATATATATAGGAGTAGTTTTATTATTACAGTGAACAAACCAATGCTACTTTTATCTTTCATTAATGGTAACGGAGCCCTATTTCGATGAAGCCACGGTTCCTTGGCCGGGCCTCACGATCTTTGCCTGGACTGAAGACGGCCGTGTGGCTCAGACACTTGTGTCCCACGCGGCCACACGTCTTGGAAGGTCTTTTTCTTTTTCAGATGGGAGATGGTCGGATCTAGTCCAGGAAGTATAAAAATCGCCACGACGGCAAAATAACAGTTCTTGGTTAAGTTGGAAAAAGATTACCTATAAAAAACAGAAGAGAAAAAATGAGTACTTTGAGGTTAGATGCTTCACAAGAATAAAATGGACATTTCCCAGATGCTTGTTTTCGTCGTTAGTTGCCACCTGACGTCCTGACGGGTGTTACCATGGTCCATTTTTGTCAGCATAGGCCGATTAATTTAACTTAGTTAGCTAAAATAATAATTAATGAATCCCCGTTGCTCACGTACCTAATGCTATGCTTGCCTTGATGCTGTCGTCCGTACGTGGCACGACAAGTTTACTATGTGTACAACATACACACAGTTCATAACCATTCCTGTATGTCTATCTGTATATGCATACGATCATAAATATTAACGAGATAGCTCCATTTTTTTCCCAGGAAGACATATGTAGTAAGTAGTATTTTTTTCACAAAAGAAAATGTAGTAAGTAGTACTCCCTTCGTCCCAAAATAAGTAGCGCTGACTTAGTACAACTCTGTAGAGACACTTATTTTAGGACGGAGGGAGTATTATGCATCTCGGTTTATATATGTCGATGGCCCCACATGCATGTATAATGTGGGAGATAAAACAATCACTTTGAGATCAGCGATGACAGAATAATTCCCCGCGAAAGAAAAATATCAAACCAATTTGATATGTAGAAGAGCTTAGCTACGTATGCGAGTAGCATATATAGTGCAGCATATCAGCTAGCATATATAGGTAGGCAACTACGAGGGGCCATAACTTGCCGGTCGTGTAAGAATAAGAATGTGGGGTGGACATTCCAGGAATCTTTCAGTGGTGAGTCCGTCCTTTTTGTTCTTCTTCTTCACACGATACAACCTATTGGAGAAGTCAAACAAGCATCATGTGGCACATGGTTTCACCTACGAGTTAGCCACTTACTCGGTGTGTCTACTATGTGGCAGCTGTAAATTCCTGACACTGATCAGATGTTTCGATGACTGACTAGACGCCCGAATTATCGTTCGTCACGGGTGGTGAGCTATCTCAAAAACAATGACTACACACGCGAATTAGTATGTCCTACTCCCACCGATCTGTCGCAGTTTTCAACTGGGGTTAAACCGCGACACTTATTTTGGATCGGAGGGAGTGGCTATGATGTACAGTTCGTTGATGGTACACAAGAAAAAGTAGATTTTTTTCTACAGGAAAGCGTCAGTATGAGTGTGTTGTTTGTTGTTCACTAGTATATTTTTCTACACTACATTTTAGTTAGAATTAGATGTGGTCCATATTTAGGATGGTCAACACTTGCTGACTGACCTGAACATATATATGTATGACAGGGATAAAGAACGGTAAACATGGCTACCAAGGATTAATAGAGGCCGCTGTGGCAATCTCCAGAATCTTCAGGCTCGACACACAGTGCGAGATTGTGGCCGGCGCTCTAGAACGAGCAATGCCAAGCTACATCGTCACAATGGCAAGTACACGGCCCAGCCCCATGCATAATTAACTTTATGATAAAATTCAGCCGGCTATGTTATCCCATCAGTGATTTTCTCAACAAAAACAAAAGTAAACAAAAAAACTATATAAGATTTCAATATTTTTTTGCTTGCATGCTAAAGCAAACCATGCAGTTTTTTTTGCTTTCAAATTTATAGGCCTTCTTTTTGGACACGGAGGGGGTTATCTCTGAAAAGGGAGGGGGCCTTTTTACCTGGATTTGGTTTTGACAGAGTTATGTTTGGACAGATAAAGGTGATGATGCCACCTTCAAAATTTTCCAGGGAGTACTTTGCTGCCTTCACCACCATATTCTTCCCTTGGCTCGTCGGACCATGTGAGGTACTATATCAACAGATTTTCTCTCCTTGACATGTTCTTGCTCCATGTAGTAAATACGTAATATTTCAGTTCATAAAATAAGTAGCCTGCCCTCAAGGAGCATCATTCAAAGAAAGACTCCATGCTAGTGCTTCTGGTGACCCCTGCCCAAAATGGAACGATATAAAGCCGCATGCCAAGTTGATAAATATTTCTAGTACATACTGCAAGAGTGTTTTTTTTTTTCAGTACATATAATATTGAATGCAGTCACACATGGAATACACTCCCCACTTTGGATAAGTCTTCTGAGTGATCATTATGTCATTGAACAAGGTCAGGGAATCTGAAGTCGATGGAACGAGAGAGAAGAATGTGGTGTACATCCCCAAATGCAGGTAACTCAATCATAACCGAGGAGCTGTTCCGCGAGTTGCTAATGCTAAGGAAGGAAGCTAAATGCAAGAAAACAAATTGTGGACTGAGTTTAACTAGGTTGAATATAAGGTGTCCGGAATTAAATATATTGGTCCAAACGGTTGCTCTGAGCATTCATAGGTGCAAAAAAAATTAACTTATTTTGAAATTAATAGTGCATGATTCTGCAACCATTGATTGAATGAAACTATTGCAGTATGTCCATCTTACTCAAGTAAATCCACTTGAAAGAAAAGGCAAGAAAGTACCAAGGCTAACATCCCACTTGTATTGGCCATGTCGCAATTGTGGCAGACTGATGTTCCTACTCACACTCCACAAACTGCCTATGCGAATAGATGAAAAATACCTTCTGAAAATAAGAAGAAATGAAAAGTAAGGGGCCAATGCAACATACCAGTACTACCCATGTTTGAGACACTATCCCAATTAACACCGACACAAGGAAAATATTTACTAAGGTGCAGAGTGCAGACATACCAACAAATCTTGAGGTAAGTGGTGCTGATCTTTCTATCTGTTATCTTACTTGGCGACAGGTTTCTGGAAAGCACCAACTGTGTCGGTATGTGCACGAACCTTTGCAAGATTCCATCCCAGAAGTTTATGCAAGATTCGCTTGGAGTTTCTGTGTACATGTCACCCAGTAAGCTTCCTTTGCTCTGATCCACGAGAGGCTATCCTGAATAATGAGTATATCAGTGGGCATGCAACAACTCAAATATAATCCGTTCGAATACAAGTGAAATGATAAAATTAATATTCTGGCCTGCTGAATATATTCAGCAAGAGATTAATAGATTATCACTTACGATATGTTGAAACATGAAAGTGTATCTTAACTACCCTGGTCAGTGACCAAATTATAATTGAAGTGTAACAGTATACTGATGCTGACTTCAGTGAACTTAGAATACCATCTTTCCACTTTAGGTAGTGCTATAATAGGTCCCTAGCCACCCAAATGTTTAGACTAGCTCTTGAAGGGAAATGTTAACTCAAAGCATCCATGACATCAAGATTCTCATATGAGTAATACAGAACTTGATACATTAGGTTAATAAGACCTTGCCATCTATACCTAGGTTCTTTACCTTTTTTTTTTTTTGCTATAAGGAACCACAGGCCACCATTTGGGGAACAAAAAGGGTTGGAGTGGGACCAACGTGTTTGCAGGTCACCCATTAATTGCAAGTGTTGTACAGAAATAGGGTTAGCCCCTATGTGTCATTCTTAGTGGGTGCGGTGGGGGGCTGCAAATAGCACAAACAAGTTGTACTGTCTATTCCAACTGTTCCACAATCCAGGACCAGACAAACACAGTATAGGCACCTTCTCTTTAAAGTGCAGGGCCAGCATGTTTCAAATATCAGAGCAATTGTGAGTGTTGGTTCTTCCAGGGTGATTCAGCTGTATATTTCAGCTGCAACAATCATTGTTTCTAGGTCATATGATGTTGATATTTTATGACGGCAGTCCACCCAATTAGAGATCAACTTGAGTAGGGATATGCAAGGCATGATTCTCCTTTTGTGCTTTCAAGTACATAGCTCTGGGGGCAGCCAATGAATGTTGAAGTGCTAATTGTCTTACCCCTTGGGGCTTCACTCCTGTATATTGCAAAGGAGAGTTTCCAACTCCATGTCTGATACCAACAAAGCTAAACAATCTATTCTTTCTTTATCTACTTTCTTTTATTTGGAAATAAAAGACCTACTGAGGGGCATATCATGTTAGGTTCAAACAAGCCATTAAGGCCGTTAAGCATTAATAGTTAATTATGTATGAGAGAAAATAGAATATTATGTACTTATGCCAATCATATTGTTACTGTTCAGATTTTGAAGACATGAGCTGTGAGATGATCTTTGGACAGCAACCTCCTGAAGATGACCCAGCATTGAAGCAGCCCTGCTTCAGCACGAAATGTATGGAAGTCCCTAAATGAGACATTCAACATACTCAACATATATTCTTCTTAAGTTCTTATGCCTTTTGACTTTTATGCAGGTATCGCGAAGCAGGACTATGGCGTGAGTTGCTAGAATATTTGATCAGATAGAAGTCATTAAAGATTAAAACACTCACGAAATATCAGTGAAATACCTACAGCTCCATAGTTGTATTTTTCTGAAGAAACTTGCAGAAGGCATTTTTAATACATTCAACTATTACGTCAAATTGTTACCCAGAGCAGTCTAAGATGAAATGAAGAGCAACGAAAATCATCATGTTACTAAGAGCAAGGAATATGTAACAGCACTTGGTGGATCATGTTGTATACTTATATGATGCGTATAGCTGTTCAGGAAACACTAACGGTTACCACTACTGTGCATCCCCATCAAGTCTGGTCCGGTAACAGAAGAAATTAGTACAGATCATTAGTTCAATGTTTGTAAGGCCAAGACAAAGTCTGCTTGGACTGTGAAGGTTAAAAGAGTATAATCATCAATGTGCTCTGGCGACTGTGGAGGTAGCAAAATAGGCGGGCAATCAAACATGATTTTCAGAAACATCAGGAACACCTACTAGCAATTCAAGACGAGACTGTTAAGCTTCATGCACTAGCCAATGCAACCAAAAGTTCAAATTGATGGAAAGGGCTAGGCAATCCACATATACACTTTAACACCCCCTCTCACGTGTGATGCGGGAAGTCAACATGTGAATAGACTCAGAGGTATGGCTCAAGAGGCCTATACGTGGACACCGAGGGGGCAACAATAATTTTTGGAAAAATTGCTAAAGCCAGGACTTTGAACTCAAGACCCCTTCAACAGAGACAATCCACAACAAGGCTACAATATGGTAGATGGCAAGAGAAAATGATCGAGGAAGTTGTGTGCATCACTGAAAGCACAAGTTTCAACATGAAAGGCCTTCACAACACTAGTCTGTTTTCTGTTTCCTTTAGTTTCTTGTAGTTTACTAGCTTGTACCATTCTAATGTATGTAGCAAATGTGCACCAACACAAAAACAAGGTTTAACAGAGGAAAGCAAGCTGGGGTGAGAAGGTTATCTTACTTGATACAACTCAGTTATTATTCAGAAATTTCTTGTTTCTGACAGTAGTCTGGAGTTAATTTCGTTTTTTACACTGTTCATTCACTCATACACAGGCTCAGATGACACCTGCAGTGAGTGTAGCTAGAGGCAAAAATAACATGAGGTCATCACTTTGCGCCTATGAATTGTGATATATTTTATCCCAGAGTTTCTGACAGTACATTATGCAATCACATGAGTTCTTTTACCAGTTAATTAAATACTAGAACAGGATATTGCGTCTACTTGGCATAAAGTGCACCACATTTTTTGAATACGCAAAGTTGGCAGTGGCATATATCTAATTAACCCATCAATCTCATACTTCTAAGTATCTTCTGGTATATTGTAGAAAAAACTGCCAAAAAAAGGATATACTTACAAACACTAATATCTATTAAGGGAAATAAGTGTCTCAGAAAGGAGGGAAAATAGTTCAGCACCTTGCTAGATTGTGGGATATATCTCCAGAGAAGTTGTTCTTGATCCGAGAAAAAGGAAAACGGTTTTCCAAATCCTGATTCTGGAAACATTGGTGAATAAATCATGACTGACTTGACCAAAAAAGTATAAAGTGTCACAGCTTCAACATTATTACAGCAAAGAATAGTTAGGATCTACCAGCCTGAAGATGCCACTTTCTGGGACCTAGAGCACTTACAGAATATATTCACATAAAGAATTCATACAACACAACAAAGTCAAGACAAGGATAATCATCATTCAGCACCACCGACATGGCATGCACTATTACCATGTTTTGGCTGCTGAGTTCTTTCTATGCAGTGGCCTGCTTTGACAAGTCTATTGGCGTTGAACCTGACGGTACTCAGAACAGTTCCTGATCCCTCACTGAATGTGCTACACAATTCTTTTTTAAATAATTACCAAATGAAAAACATTTTCTCTCTTTCCCTGACACTTATTTTCCATCAAAACCATGTACACTTGTATTGGTTACAGTAGTACTAGTACCGCAAATGGTGCACAGAGAAATTTAGCATTAAGGAGATGTACACTCATGTTTCTATTTATTAATAGTGAATGTCATAAGAGATGCAAATCAGTAATGTCAGTATTAAACAAGGTCCCCGGTTGTCCTAATTTACATAGTCCGCAAAAGATAAATCTCCACAAAAAAATGAGATTTAAGTTTAATGTGGGACAGAATCATATCTAAAAATCTGTTCTCGACATGGAGATATGGTCACTATCTTTTTGTTAACCAGTTGCAATTTAAGAGACACGAAAGGACAGGAACCCAACAATACATCATGGTATCCAGCTAAGAGATTTTAAATTGAATTTGATATCATGATACAGTATGTCTGAAACTTAAAAGAATGCCATGAGCCCAAAAGGAATTCTAAACTGAATTTGATATCATGATACAATATGTCTTAAACTTAAAAGAATGCCATGAGCCCAAAAGGCTAAGAGATTCTAAACTGAATCTGATATCATGATACAGTATGTCTATAACTTAAAAGAATGCCATGAGCCCAAAAGGCATAAGCTCCAGAACTCCGTATAGTTCCATTTCTAAATTCCTTTTTGATAGCACTGAAGGATTGTGAAATAGAATGCTAATACTAATCTTTCATTCACATAGGTAGCTGCACAAAATTTCCTAGCAAAGGGACTAAGATAGAACATCTAGCAACTCACATAGAGACGTGTGCATTCCAGTTACTTAGAAAGACAGACCCAGTGCTAGAAGCTCTCACACCAGGTGAGGTCTGGGGAAGGATTATATGAGACAAGCCTTACCCCTGCACAGTGCAATGCAGAGAGGGCGCATCGAACCCAGGACCCCATGCCACAAGTGGGGAGTACTTCACCACTGCGCCAGGCCTGTCCTTTATGCATTCCAGTTACTTGAGAATAAAAATAGAACAGGAAATGCCAAAGTGCTAAGAAACAATAACCCCCCCATAAATCCTTACTCCTATAAAGACATCAAGCGGTGGTGGCGGTTCATCGCCTTCTGGAACCCTTCTACCATGAGCCGTTAATCTATTGCAAACGTCTGAGATGGTGGTCATGCTTGCCACCAAAGTTGGAATAGAATTACTAGCAAGTGCTCTTAGCCTCTTAATATGTAATAAGTGTTTTTTGTAGTCAAATTTATCAATAGCAACATGTTGGGTCGTCCAACTTGATTCATCCATAGCCAGTGGCGGAGCTACAGGAAATGCATTGGGCGGGCCAGCATGGCTAGGCCTAAAGGGAGGCTGGAATTTTTACCATTATGGCCTAGCTTTTACTCTCTGACCCTAGTGTTTTGGGCCTATGGTGGGCGGGCCATTGCACACTTTTGCTTGTACGTAGCTCCGCCAGTGTCCATAACAACGCACATGTCTTTACCTAGTATTGCAAATATTCAATCTTGAGATTTTAGCATTACGACCAATCCCCCTCTTGGTTTTTTGTCCTTTGAACTACTTTTCACACTGAGTACCTTAAAAATATCACACCTGGACTAACTGTTACTACTCAACACATGGTCTAGTCATGCATTTGATGTTGTTAAGTACTTTATTATTTGATCGCAACCAAAGTTTTAATCTTATGTCACACTCCAATGTTTTGTTGGGTTCACGACTTATAGTGTATTTGTGAATTGTAATTAAAATATAATTGAAAATTCATGCTCAAATAGCAGTTCCAGAGTGTTGAAGCAAAGATGCATGCCCTAACTGGTGTCACATCATTAGTATTGTCTGCATGTACAAATAACTGTGCTTAAGGTCAATGGTTTGAACACAAAAGTAAAACTAATTTCAACAAGGCAAATAGCTGTAAGTTGGATGACTTGAGTATTGGTTATTCTAAAAGAACTATGAAATGCCACCATTAAATGGTAAGAATATGATACTTCTAGACAATAATATCAGAGCCTGCTTTAGAACTGAGAACATGATAGATCAAATATAAACAGAGGTGAGAAAAGAGGTCAATCGAACTATATTTGAGTCATACCATCTAGCATGTACTTGCAACATTTAGCCACCTTCAGTCCAGCTGCAGCCTGGTTTCGAGTCTAGCCCTCTTGAAAATGATAGTCTAAGGATATTATCAGCACTATCCCTTCTCCCAAGCGAGACATAAATATCAGCAAGCATTTTATAGTTGGCTCGATTTTCTGGATCCAGAGACAAGAGATGTCTGGCAGCTGCTTCTCCAATCACCAAATCCCCAGATGAACGGGAAGCACTTAGCAGTATTCCCCATAATATATGATTGTCTACGTGTTCAGAACTAGTACTTTTTATCAGGTTATATGCATCAGTCAAGCGTCCAGTACGACAGAGCATATCAACAACACATGAAATATGCTCAACATCTGGCTCAAGACCATATTGCTCTTCCATGAACTTGAGCAAGTCCATTCCCTCTTCAACAAGACCTGTGTTCTTACATGCAGACAGCACAGCAAGAAAGGTGTAGCGGTTCGGTCTCACTTCTGTTCTCTTCATCAGCTCAAAAAGCTCGACAACTTCAGCCGCATGTCCATTCCAGGCATATACCTGAACCATAGAAGTCCAAGAGATTACATCCTTGGCCACAATCCCAGTAAAGGTGTCAAATGAATGTCTAAGATCCCCGCATCGACCATACATGGTAATGAGTGAATTAGCAATTGTCCTTTCATTCTGGAAACCTCTTTTAACGATCTGACCATGTGCTTCCATCCCCTTCTTCAGTGATGGAATAGAAGAAATCATAGGTAGGATCTCCAAGAATGTGACAGCATCTGGAGCAATGCCTACCCTCTGCATTTCCACTGCAAATCCTATTGCCTTTCCCACTTGTCCGATAACTCCACAGCCTTTGATCATGGCATTCCATGCAACTATGTCATCTCTCACTGCTGCTGCACCATGTAGAAGAGCGATTGAAGAATCTAACTGTCCACACTTTGCATACATATATATCAGTGCAGTTACCAAAGATGGATCTCTATTGAATTCACTAGAATTAGCCAGCACATAGCTTTGTTCAATCCATCTTCCTTGTTTCCACTCCCCCAGCTCAGCGCAGGCCGCAATGACATTAAGCAAGATGGACCTAGTGGCCGACACCGTTGAATTCGACAACATCCAATGGAAAACGTTAAGAGCAGAATTCGGTCGTCCATTCCGAACAAGCCCACCAATCATCGTGCTCCAAGTGATGGAATCTTTCCCCTCCATCTGACGAAACAATATCACAGCCTCCCTCAAACAGCCGGAGTAAAGATAAAGCTCCAGGAGAGCGTTGCAAACACAGACGTTAAGGTGGAAACCAGTCCTAATCACAACAGCATGCATCATATAGCAGACCTTCCAAGAACCGTAGATTGCAAACCCGGAAACCAAGCTCACCAGCGTCGCCTCAGTCGGAGACACTCCATCCACCATCCTCATCCTTACGAACAACCTGAGAGCCTCTCCCATGCAATTCGCACGGGTATAGCCAGCAATGAGGGCATTCCACACCACGTCATCTCGGTGCGGCATTCCATCAAACACCGTGAGAGCGGCCTCCATGTCACCCGCTTCGGAATACATGACGACCAGCGCCGTCCCAACCAGGAGGTCGGCCGAAAACCCTCTGGAGCACGCTTCGCTCCCGACACGCCGGCCGAGCTCAAACTCCGACGCGCGAGCGCACGCCGTCGCGGCGAGGTGGTACGTGTGGCGGTCGGGCGGGCACGCCATCTCGCGGAAGACACCGACCGCCAGGCGGGGGAGGCCGAGAGCGAGGTACCCGCGGATCATGGCGTTGTAGAGGAGCGGCTTAGGCGGCGCCGAGACGGGGGGCGGTGCTGCCCGGGGAAGGTGGGGAACAGCGTCGAACGCCCTGCGCGCGGCATTGGCGGCGCCGAGGCGAAAGTAGCGGGATACGAGGAGGGAGACGACGTATCCGTTGCCGGCGAGACCGGACACTACGGCGAGGGCGTGGGGGCGGCGCACGTCGCCGGCGGTGGAGATGGAAGCGGCGACGGCCTCTTTGAGCGCTTGGTACTGGTAAGTCGCGACGGGCATGTTTATAGACAGGAAAGAAAGAAGGAAAGCAGGGGTAGTCGTTTCCCGTAAAAAAAAAAGAGGTGGTCTCTAGCTCTATTCTTTTCCAAATGATAAGTGACATATAAGTGACACACGTGTCTCACTTGTCTCATAAAAAAACTAAAATATTGCTTGTGAGTAGCAAAAATCTATGTCATTGGTTTTCTTTTTATTATCGACTAAAAAGATTGGCCGTGCATTACAACGAATGCATATACTGGAGTGCTGGTAGCCCTAAAAGACATGTATTAGAATGACCCAACAACGATTTGTCAAACATATGAATCCTCGTGCATAACAACATCATGTGACATTGCCAACTTCTTTTTACCCTATCCATAGTGGAGAGTAACTTATACTAGTAACATATATGTTACTAGTCTATGTTACTATCTTTATAATGGAGAGTAACATATATGTGGTATCATGTAACACTTTTTTTATTAGGTTGTATGCTTATCTTGTCTTGGTATGTATGATGTTACCTATAGAATGAGTAACTAGCTGTGTTACTTCCTTCGTTTTTAAATATAAGCCTTTTAAGAGATTCCACTACAGACTACATATAAATGTATATAGATATACTTTAAAATGTAAATTCACTCATTTTGTTTCGAATGTAGTCTGTAGTGGAATCTCTAAAAGACTTATATTTAGAAACGGAAGAAGTAGTCAATTTATCTCTCTTTTCATTAAATCATTGTCACATAAGCAAATTTGTTAAGTTAGACTCTATATTACTACTTAAGTTACTCCCACTATGAGCAGTCTTAGATAAACCACCATTCTCTCTTCCTTCCCCTCCTTGTCCTTTGCCACTCGTATTAGTGACACGGTCACCTCTCAATCCCACCTCTACACTCACTCACACACCCATAGAATTTCAAAGGGTTATATTTCACATCGTGCTTGCTTTATCAAGGCGTGTCCGTAATTTCAATCTCTTTCTCTGCCCCATCTCTCTTTCTCCAAATACATTGGCTTTGTAGCTATGGGAGAGTGGATTTAAAGATGAAGTTTTAATTCAACATGATTTCCATAGTTTTAAAATTCCAATGTTTGTTATTTGCTCATCCGCTCCTATAGGAGTTTTCATAATATAACACTAGTACAAAAATGCTTATGCATAATATTAATTAGTGGTGCGCCACTTTCGATTCACGTCAATTGTATTTTTTTCGAAATACTGGTGGCGTGGGCATATTTCTGTTGGGTAACGTAGTAGAAAATAAAAAAAACGCCCTACGATCAACCAGGAACACTATGAA
Source organism: Hordeum pubiflorum (assembly GCA_000582825.1). NCBI lineage: Eukaryota > Viridiplantae > Streptophyta > Magnoliopsida > Poales > Poaceae > Hordeum > Hordeum pubiflorum. Next base: position 466 of record CBMN010136463.1, on the reverse strand, counting down.
GATACGATAAAGGTTGGAATAACGATCGTTACCATCACCGAGTTACAACGGAAGAAGAATGTGACAATGTAGACCGTACTTGGAGTCCCTCGAACCGTAGATGAACGATCCCGCGAACCGACCACGAACGATCCCGCGAACCGAAGACCAAAAACACGACCTCTCTACTTGGTTGCAAGTGTGCAGTCTTCACGATCAAGCAGCGATTTGCCGTCCAGAGCTAATCGTCGTCGGAGAATTAGAGGGAGAAGATTCGAACCACGTTCGGCTTCTAATTATGAGTATCAGAGAATGTAGACCTAGCTCTAATTAGTCAACTAGGACCAACTAGAACTAAAACTAAAAGAGCGAGAGGAGCCTCCAAACCTTGTTTATCCAAAAGGTCCAAATCCTCTAGTATATTGGAGAGGGGAGAGGAAGTGCCACACAAGGGGGGGGGGGGGGTTTTCTCCCCTTTGGCCGGCCA